>PVKA01024253.1:0-34495 GCA_004027165.1 Ctenomys sociabilis | reverse complement strand
CACCAGACTGGAGGAGGCCTGGTCCTAGTAGGAGAGATTTCTAGACAAAACTGGAACTCAGAACTATATTTACCTTCGTTTAATTCTTTCTCACTTAAAACCTGAGTCTGCTTTGTGCTTTAAGGTCTTCAGGGTTTTGTCTTCATCCCTAAGGATTAATGTACCATTAATACGTGTGTAACTTGCTGCTCAGAGCAGGCAGTGGGAATGGTGGTGGGCACTGGGTGAAATTTCCTAGGTCCTAGGGCAGCAAGTGTCCCAGAGAGTCAAGAGTTAACCAGAGTTAAGGAAATTGCAAACTAAACAGTCCCCTCAAAAATAAGGTGGAAAAACTTAAAGGAAGTATAATTAAGCCAAATGTGCAACTTTGTTTACATATAAATTAGGCAGCGTGAAATTGAGTGCTGCTGGCCAAAGGTTAAAGAATTTGTATCTAATTTGTACTGGCTGTTGGCAGAAAACAGGGGGGGAAAAAACACAAAATTTCAGTCTCCAAGGAAGTTCTATTCACCGTGGCCCGGATCCAATATTGTGCACATTGTGTTCCAGCATAGTGAGCACAACCTTTAAGGTTTAAAAGTCCTTTCAGCTACAGAAGATGATCGCAACTTGTTCTGGCAGTGTAGGCTACTCACAGAGACAGGAAGGGGGAGAATCGTGCTGTTCTTATTCATGTCCCGCTCTTTTCATGGCGAAGTGTAGAATGACGCTTTCAAAGGAAAAGCACAACAAAGAAAAAAGCATTAATCGGAAAAGCCAGCTAAAGGCTAACCACTGCAAATGTTTGGTGGAGATAGTACACAGCCGCAGGAAAGGAGGGTGGCTGTGAGATGCTGATCAGAAGAGCTCTGCTCCAAAAAAGTCAAACGGGACCAAGATGAGATGACACAGATTATCCATCCAAGTCCATTCCCTGCGTTCACTTCATCCCACTCTCGTCTTCTGATTCCTTTCTAAAAAACAGAGTGATAGATCTCTTCTGAACTACCCCTGGAGGAGAAGGAAAAGATTGCTGGTTTTCCCATGTCTGCCTGTGCTACAAGAATACTGAGAAAAACCTATCTTCTTAATGTACATGAACAGTACTTCAGGTGTGGGTACAATCCAGATCCTAATAATTTCCTCTGTATGGTTTGGATATGGTTCATATACTGAAAATATAGTTCCTGGTACGACAGCATTGATAGGCAATGACTCCTTAAGAGGTGGGCATCATGGAAAGCAATTAGGAAGAGATTTATATAGTTCTCTCAAGACCAGGTCAGTTCTCAGCAGAGGTGTTTTGTTGCAAAGCCAGACCACCCCACCAGCTTGGCCCCTCCATCCCGCACATGACCATTTTCCTTTCCATGCTACCATACTGGGAGAGCCAGGAGAGCACACACCGGAGAACAGCAACTTGTTATTGGACTTTCCAACCAAAAGACTGTGAGCCAAATAAGCCCTTCTTTTCTAAACACCCCAGATTCAGATATTTTGTGATAAGAACACAAAGTTAATTAAGATACCTTTCTTTCTCAGCATGGGTATGCTTTGGCGTCTAGCTTCGGTCTGTAGCTCTGTGAACAAAACAGAGAGGATGTCCCGTGAGTTTGTGCCTCTCAATGGTGAGAAATGCAGAGACAGTAAGAAAGCAGTTCCAACATGACCCACATGGGAAATATGTGAGAGAAATTGACTAGTATGACAAGTAGTAGAGCTAGTTACAGATAGAGCAAGGGGAGGACTGAAAGATCCATGGGTAAAGGTTGAATTCTGGAAGACAAAGACCTTAGGTGAACTCAGAGCTTGGCCATCAGTCCTAATTCTATGATCTTGGAACATTATTCCGCTTTCAAAATTCTCCAAACCCCTCTTGGAAAAATAAAGCTGGCATACACATTTAATCCTCATATTGTGGGAGGTTGAGGTAGAAAGGTTTTGAGATCTATCAACAAGACCCTATCTCAAAATATATAATTTTAAGGGAAAACACTACTGAGAAGAGAACAGACCCAGGTTCAGTTCCTGATCACACACACACACACACACACACACACACACAACCTCAAAATCCAGACATGGTGATGCAAACCTGTAATCCCAACAGGCTGAGGCAGAAGGATCACCATGAGTCCAAGACCAGCTAGGGCTACACAGTGATTTCAAGGCCATCATTAGCTACATAATGAGACCTTATCTCTACAAAACAAGCAAACCAAAAACAAAATAAAACAATAACAACAAAAAAACTTTCAATAAAAAATAGGACTGATTAAATGCAAAAGCATCTTCTAATTTATATTATTACTGTACAGCACATTATTTTTCTCTTTGAAGGAAACAGTCCAACCAATGGGAAAACAGCAAAGTTGTCTTCATCGTTTGTTCAAACACAGTTTCATTGTCGTTATAAAGTAGGACAGAGCTGTGGAGATAGCTCTGCAGTCTCAGTGCCTGCCTATGCAAGCACAAGGTACCAGGGATTAAACCAAGACCGTGCATGGTGATGCACACCTGTAATCATAGTGCTGGGGCAGATGAACAGGAAGATCACAATGAGTCTGAACAGCATAGTGAAACCCTGTTCCAAATATATTAAATAAATAAAAAATAAAGTGGAACAGTGAAGAATGTGTACATGACCTCCACCAAGCATTTTTAAAACAAAACCTAAGTTATCAATATAGGATCCTGTCTTTTGGCTGCTGTGAGTTACCCTTCCTACATAACGGAAGCCACCAGATCTGAGCAGGAGCTGCCTCGTGAGATAGCACAAGTGCTCCTGTGCCACACACTCATGGAATTCCATGTTACCTTCTAAGAAGGACACCTGGCTGGGCATCTCTCGTAGAGAGCTTGCCTACTTCACTCAGTATAAAAGGTTGAGTGAGGGCTCCCCAAAGACATACATGACAAATTCTTGAACCCTATGAATGGATTATCTTACCTGGCAAAGGTATTCTACAGGTGTAATTAAGTTAAGAATCTTGAAATGAAGAGATTATTTTGGGCTCATGTAAGTGGACTGAAGATAATCAAAATATTCCTTATAACAAGGAGCCACATAGCCATTGGTCAAGGTCCAATTCCCCAGGTATGCACAGTCACTCTTATCAACAGGATGTTACAGAGTGGAGAGGTTATCTCCCAGAAGTTCGGCAAGAGCTATCCTTCTCTGTGCAATGTGGAGGACTTGAGTCTAGGTGCCTTGCTACTTATACTACTCTGACTCTTTCTGGGATATATATATATATATATATATATATATATATATATATATATATATATATATATCCCAGAAAAGATAGTGCTGCCATGTGCTATCATATGTTGATAGTACAATTCCATTTCATTGCAAAACAAATCAGCGACCAACAGCATTTGCCATCTCCCATATGCCAGCTATTACTATAGGCAGGCGTCCTTACAGTTAGCCGTAATAGGCTATTTCTAGAGATAAAACTAGCCACATTGTTTAGCTCATAGGTCTTGTCTTGGTTACTTTTCTCATTATTGACACAAAATACTTGGCACCCAAAGTTAAGAGAGGAATGGTTATTTCAACTTATAGTTGACACTCCCTGGTGGTCTAGTGGTTAGGATTCGGTGCTCTCTCTCTCAACTCCTAGTTTATAGAAGCTGCAGTTCATAACTGTCTGTCTCCAAGGCACGATGGTATGACAGAACAGCATTGCAGAGGAGAATTAGTTCCTAGGGAGGAATAGCAGGGAGCTAGCAAAGCAGCAAAGTATCAGGGAAGCAAGTAGCAACCCTCTCTGGGTCCCTTATCTTATGTGCAAGCTGCCTGCCCTTGGGAGGTTAGCACTCACTCTGAGAATGGGTCTTCCCATCACCCACACCTAGAACTGTGCCAGACCAACCAGTGTACTAATTTAGGAATGGCACATTTTTAATCCTAGCCTCACACACACTGAATCCAGCCACTTCTGACAAAGTCCCACCTACACTTGCACATAGCTTTGAAGACTACCATGGGGAGGATACACAAAATATTTGAAATAGTTTCTGACTTACCCATCCTGACCATAGTATAAGACACATTATTCTGATTTATTCTTCTGATGTCATAGTGCACTGTGTAAATTATGAATGCTCTCAGAGAATTTCCATAGGTTTGAAAAACCGATGAGTCCAATAGGTATCCCTTTCAATAGTTAGGATGAGGAGCCATACCCATGGGTCATTAGGGCTTTATCTGTATGAAAACACCACTCAAGATGCCATGAGTACTTCACACAGAGTGCAAGTCCTTTCCTAATACTGAGTCCTAGCATTACCCAATATTGTTTTGTAGTCTTCTTACACCTCTTACTTTCCTCTTTGAATAGATAATCTTCAACTTTGCTTGTTCTAGTGAATAAATCTTCTTTGAATGCTCCTCCTCAAGCAAAGCAACTGCGGCTTGTCTTATAATGCTGGGACAGACCTCAGAGTCCACTTCCTGTCTCATGGACCACTGTTGTTAAATCTGCTGTTCTTGTTTTGCCCATTGTGTGCTGGTGCATGAGTGAGTTAGGCTACCTGTTTTATACCAAAAAAAATTAGCTCCCTTGTACTACAATCATATGAGCAGTCACCACATCTAGATTTAATTTGGCTATGCCACAAAGCTTCCCCTAGCTTTCCTCCTATCTGGGAAGGGCTGCTCACCAGGGGAATAAACACCATAGTATGATGTCCACTGCTCTAATCCTAGCAGAAGCACACTATCTTTTCTGATTTTGTTTAATAGCTTACCATCACAAAAACAACAGGTGCTATGTGTTTACGAAATGCGTACTGTGGCAGGTCACACAGGCCACCACTATAATGCTTTCCCTTATGACAAAGGAGCACTCTAAGCTTTTGATCATCAAGATTTATAGTTCCCCTGCAATCAGTCTGCCCGAAGAAGTATCACATGGTTGGATAGCCCAAAAGAGAATAATTCCGGGAAATTTCTTTCTAAATGATATCCTTTGTAGCAGATTTAAACTGAAGTAAGAATCCAAACACCAGCACATTATTAAAGTTCCAGTTCAGTTCATCATTCCATTTGACCAAAGTATCTCTCAGAGTGATGTCACTCAGATCTTCAGGCTACCATCTGACCATGTCAAATTCTAAAAGCAAGAGTGATCTTACCAAGCAAAGGACTCTGTTCTTTTAGGTTCTTTCTTGTATCATAGTGCTAAGAGAAATTATTCTCTTGCTCTGGCCTTTTCTAAAGGAATGGGTTTCTTTATTCATAGCCCATTCATTTATTCCTCTGCCCTTGGCTACCATTTCCCCTCTTCCTCATTTGCCATTTCTTTTGATATAAACTTTTTCTCTTTTAGAACTGATGTTAGGTTAAGCTACCATGTTTGTGGAAGTTGTTGGCAGCAATATCCAGGTTATCAAGTTCCACCTCTTAGTCTATTGCATTGTGTACAGAGTTGAAGTATGTAGGTGCAGAACTAGGGGGATATCTGAATTGGATATCAACTCTAATTCACCAGGTGGGAAGGCATAATCCCTTCCCTCAGGACCTTAAGAATTAAGGCTAAAGGTATAAATGCTATAATTACATTTTGTTACTTACATGTCATTCCTACCTCTGGAAACTGCTAGTGTAGTCCTGGGCCAACTCTACTGTATCATTTTAAAAAGGCAAGGAACATTTAGATGCTACAGACAAGAACTGTACAGCTATATAAACTTATCCCTCAGCCTCTTCCATAAGTCCCATAGAAAAGTGGAGAAATCAATCTAGTGGTGAACTTGAATGCTCCTACTTTATTACACTATTATTAGTGTAATAAAGTAGTACTATACAGTCAGATATAATAGTCATCCTTTCCTTTCTCCCCATAATGTAGAATGTAAGCAAACACTCATAAAAGCAAGCAAACCAGCCCTTTATCCCTTTATCTTTGACATTTTAAACAAGATTTCCAATCGCTCATTTGAATTATCTCTCAAAACACCACTTTAAGGCAGCATAACATGGTCAATTGGTTCAATATATGTTTTTCTATTTTTTTGGACACTATGGGCTATAATGTGTGTTCCTTCATCCAAAAGAATGCAGTTTGGTTGTCCAGGTTACAATTCTTTGACAGTACTTTATGCATTTTCATCTATCTTTAGATAGACAAAGTGCAGTAAGTCAAGATATATTTGTACCTCCCAGTTATTGGCATCTGTCCAATATCATCTCTGTCATTCTTAGTGGCAGATATGATAGTTCCTGTTAGAATCTCATGTGTCAACACAGGTGAGAGGCATGCACATGGCTACCAGCTCACCTTCACACTGCTGCATGTTATTTATGCTCATTCATTTCACGGTAACCACCTCAAGTGAGCACCCTGGGTTTAGTGAATACAACCACCATCTTATCCTGAAAGAATATCCTTGTGATTGCCCTAAGTACATCCTACTTTTTGTTCCTGTGATGTTTCCCATAGTGCTGTATCCTATGGCATAGACACCTCTTCCATAGTTCAGTTTTTTACTGCCCATCTAACTGACCACAGGCTCAATTCATCAACTATAGCCCATGAGATAGTAAAATTCCAAACATGGGGGCTTATATTTCTATTGAATTATTTCATCTCTTCATGAAAAGAACATCAGTTCAGTCCCCTGAGCTTGTTTCTTATTTTCTTTGATCTGTGTTTTCATCATAATATGGCATCCATTCAAACAAGGCATTGTCTATTCACCTTAGCTTTGCCATCAAGAGATCAAGCAGCCTTACTGATTAATAGTGAGCTGTTCATGTGGTTCTACTAGTGTAGCAGGAAGACCCACTACTTCCTCCTCAGGATTCGAAATTTGGAAAGAGGAAAAATTTAGTCTACTCATGAATAAGATGAGTATTTCCTTACATTTCTCCTAGTAGCATATTTCAATATAAACCATTTTATTATGGAATTCTTCTGAGACTGTCTTCCAGATTAGTGTTTCATTAACATTATGTTCCAAGACATTTGGGGTGCCTCAGGTTTCCACACCTTTTAGGATCTCAGCCATAGAGGTACTTTCAGTTAATATGAATGAAAGACAATGAAATCACTGTCTTTCAAATGATAGACATTCTCTAGCCCCCAGTCAAAGTGGTCTCTATTGCTATACTCAAAGGACTGTCCTTAAGTTCTAGCCAACATAAGTACATGTTGCAGAAACTTGCCCATTTATTAGCAATGTTACCACTACATTTAACTAAGTCCTGGGTTGTTCTTTGGTTTTTCACTTTTTTATATCATCAACACAGGATATGAATTACTGTCATAGTTTGGAGCTTTTGCAAGGGGAACAATACAATACAGGACACATATTATAATATTTTATAAGGCATCACCTAAAGAATCATATATAAGAAGTGCAAGAAATCTATCCACACACTAAAGACCAAATAATCCAACTGAGGGTCTATATCATAATATCCTGCATGAGTCCAGGTAAAAATTAGATAACAATGCTTCCCACAACTCCAACTAGAGGCCTAGAACCCAGGACAAAGTCTCATGCAGGCCTGCTTTACGGGATCTGTGCTGGAAAGGCCCAAAGGTCAGTGGTGGAAGCTTGAAAGTCTATGCCAGCAGAATGATCTGTGCTAGCAGGCTGAGGGCTCTGAACTAGAGCCAAGAGGCGATTCTCAAGGTAAGAACCAGAGCTCCCCTAAAGGTATCACAGCCATCTTCAGCAACATTGAGGTCCCAAGCTCCTCCAGTAATGAGGAAAGATGAGTTCCCAACAGAAAAGCCAACACAAAAAGCTTCTCCACAAGGTGAGCAGTGCATCATCTTCCCCTCCACAGCCAGGAAGTGATGCTCAAAGTCAGGACCAAAGCACCCCCAAAATGAACCACAGCTGTTCTCAGCGATATTGAGATCCTGAGTTACTCCTCCAACAACAACAGCAAAGTTTATCAGGGAAGGCAGCATGACAAGGTCACCCAGCAGAACATCCCAGGACAACCAGCAGGTTCCAACAGCTCCAACAGCTTCTCTAAACAGTATCCCTAACAGCATGCCTATAGCTTCTATTGCTCTGCCTTTTATGCTGCTGGCAACAATCCTCAGGTGAGCCTCTCACACCCAGCACCAAGCTAGTTCAATTCAGCTGGGTGTAACAAGTTGGTCACTTATTAGCAATCCACTACAATTACTATAGTGAAGACCTAATCAAATTCAAATCTGTTCTAAACAAATTGTGAAAACAAGTGAGTTCAAATACACTGTAGGTAATAAATGTGAATCAGGACCATTCCTATACAAAGACAAATTACTGATTTGTCCATACAAAGACAGATTTTCTGATATTGAGATAGATAGAATGTAATCCACAGGATGAGTCACTGAGCACCATTCTCCTTTAACCTGCTATGTGTTTGCACTTTTGAAACCGTATCAGAGACAGCTGCTGCTAGAGGCAACACAATGTCACTGAGGCTTCAGCAGTTTCTAATGAATCTCAGGGAATCATGCACCTTGTCCTGAGCCACCTAGGGCTACTTTACAGAGAATTTCTGGTACCAGGACTTGGGCTTCTAAAACTGTCCATAACTAAAGTAATAATCTCTTAGTTCAAGTGATATTCTATATTGCTTTGATTTAACTTGGGTAAGTGTGGGCAACTCTGTAGAATCTCCTATAGAATGTCCAGTTTACATTAAATGAAAGATAAACCTAGATACCTTCTGTTTCACAGTACAAGGAAGGGATGTGTTCCCCAGCTGCACATGATCTCCATTCCGGTAGTGCATTCAGGTAAAGCAGACAACTTCACACAGAATCGTTTTCAATATGCCAACGTGCCTCAAAATTTTGACGTAATTGCTATCTGCCATCACAGTCCAGTATCCTCCAGTGTATTAGTAGCTTCTGGTAGGAATTTGCCAAAAGCTTTTTGAATCCTAATGCATTCCACTCCCATACCAGAGTCATCCCAGCAAAATCACCTCTACTTGCTGTCTGTTTTAGCCACATGTGTTCATCTGGCTTGTTTCCAGCCAGGCAGTGAGCCAGAAGATTCTAGTTTCTTTATGAATATTCATCCTCATTAAGTTGCCCAGCTTGTCATCCCCAGAAATTAAAAGACAAGCTTCTTACTGTCACCTCTGCCTGCCAGATTTTTAAATTACTTCAAACTATAGTAAATAGTAGAGCAGATTTATTTAGGGCCTTTTAACCATGGGGATGAATAAGGCTTTAATCAGCTCACTTGGCTTTCCACAGTGCTGCCCTGAGACCTGTTTCAACTCCACCAAGGTTTGCTTTGTTCATGCTGCATGTGATGTTTAAAGACATCTATGCTGTCAGGCTAAGACTCATAGATCTCCTCTCTGTCTTCCCCTTACTATCTTGTGGTCCCCTCGAATTTTCCTAGACTATAGAGACTTATGGAAGAAAACTAAAACAAACCTTATAAGGCCTCCAAGACTATTGTTTGATTTTTGTATCATCAATAAAGCATCCATACAAAAGTTGATCCCTTATTTATAGTATTTAGGATGACTTGCTTAAGTGGCCTACTAAAGTGGCTTGGTCATCAGAGTTTACAGAGGCTCTATCTGTCCTCACATAACTTATCCCTTAAGGGGTTGTCTTGAAACTGGTAGCTGTATCTTGATCTGCCTGAAATATGAGTTTATTATAATGTCTACGTCTGCCCCAATTCTGTTTTCATTTTAACTATTAAGAATCACAATAACCAAGGGATTATACATTTGGCTCGTCTCTCAATATTCTGCATTCCTTTCTGCAGTCGGTGAATCAACTCCTTGAGAGTCATATTGATTATTTCTAAATTCCATTGGTAACTTGGGCCTATAACAGATGATTGCAGCACATCATAACCACTGCTTCCTATTATGGATTTCCAATTAGCCATTTTGGAATCAAAATTGCTCAACATTGTTTCTTTTAACAAACTCTGCCCTTCACCATATTTCAGAGAGTCGTGGTGATCTAGTGAAGCCCATTTTCAGTGCCACCTATATGGTGGCCCTACAAGGCCTTTTTCAGCCCAAGGGTTCAGAGAATGATTCAGAGAACTCAAAACAGCTGTTATACTCAGGGTTTTTCTTATTACAGCAGAAAGATACCAAATAAAATCAGCGAAGAAACAAGGCATAAGGAGAGATCAGGCACTAGCTCCTAGTTGTCTTCTCTCATGCAAGGATAGTTAAACAGACAGACTTAGATTCTATTGCCAGTGACATGTGATAAATGCAGTATGCTGAGAGCCACAGAGGCCTGCCCATGCCTAGGTGTTTGGGGATTGTAACTGGGGATCGGTCAGTAGGAATGGAGTGTCAGGGTGGCTGACCTTCACTGTTTAGTCTTCCACCCCCTTGATAATGCATTGCTCAGGGACCCATGTGAATAAAAGCAGGCCTTCATTATATGGCACATGGTAGGGGTAAGCTCTCTGGCATGCTCCAGGTAGGCAAAGATATCCTTATCAAATAGGATATTACAGAGATTTAGAGGTTGTCTCCTAAGAAATAGGTCAAGGGCCAGTTCTTTCTTTGGAATGTGCAGTCTAACAGAACAAGCCTACTGGGCTGATGTTTTGCTGCACAGCTTTAACTTCAATTAAAGATTTTATTGAAATAATACATATATATATATATATATATCTTCTAAAATCAAAGGTTAAAAAAGGTGTGCTTTATGGTTCTTCTCTGATACCACACTGCACATGCAAAGTTAGCTGTGAAACTCCAAAGCAAGGCAAGCAGAAAAGTATAAAAATTAGGTATATAGTGTGGGGCCATAATAATAAGTTGAGCTGTAAATGGCTATGGTCAACAACTTCTTCAGATAACTCACTGTTGTTGTGGAATGCTGGACTGTGTTGGATTGTGTCCTCGAGTGCAGGTACCTAAATTAGTTGAATGACAATGGAGTGCCCATCTTTGACAGGTGTAGACAAAGGAAGGGGTATAGAAAGGAAGAATCATGATGTGTGTGTGTATGGACAGTACAGTTGGGATAGATAACGCCATGCTTCTACATAATTCTATGAGAGGCAAGATTTGCACTAATGGTGGTTGGACAAGATATTATGTCGGCTTCTAGTACTATGGACAACCACTAGGAAAATAACAAGGTAGAAAATATTAATTATTGAATCTTTGATATAATTAGGTATAAAAAATAAGATACATAAACAGCTATACTCTCTTAATTTACTAATAAGAGACATCTTCTATAATAATGTCTGTAAGTATAATATCATGTATGCACCTTGTATGATACCAAAACATTATGAAATCAGTTTTCAATGTATTAATTTATTGAATCCGTTCTGTTAAGGTGTCTTAAAACTCTCATTGATATTTGTACGTCAATAAAATAAAGATAAAAAAAACAAAGCAAAGCAAACTGCACTTGTGACATGGATGCACAAATATAAAAAGTTATGCTGAACTTTAAACTTCTCATAATAAAAAATCTATAGTAATGAGTTTGCAAATTTTTCTAATATGAATGAACAGAGATTTTAAATATTGACATGTGAAATGAAGAAAACTTTGTTACCCTGATAAAATTAAAATTGCTTGTCAGTTTATATAATACCTATCAAATTAAATGTTAATAATACTAAGTTAAAATAATGAAGTTATCTTGTAAGACATCATTTGAAAACTACGCTTTTGTATCAAAATCAAAGGAGTTCTTTTATAAAAGTTGCACTCATTTTGTTAGCGTAGGTGTATGTATTCAAAGAAAACTGATCTTGATAATTATTTTAATTTGTTTGGAACAACTGAGTATGTGGATTGTTTCAAATGTAAATTGTGTTAAGTTTAAATATAAGTGAAGTGTCCATAATGAAAACTGAGTTTGTAAAGTAAGATATATTCTAACTGTATAATGTATACAACAGGAGCTCTCAGCTCTGATTCACCCTTGGACTCCTGGTAGCTGTCTATCCTCTTCTAGATCTTTTCTCCAAATAAACTATCTTTTTTTTTTTTGCCTTTTGTTATGTTTTTTTAAAAATATACCAGATATCAAAAGTAAATTTATTTTAGTAGAAAATAAAGGATAAAACTTTTTATATTAATAATTTTATGTAACTGTTAAAATCATAATGCCCAGGGCTACGGAGGGAGCACACCTAAGTACCTGCTGGCACCAGTGGGGACCGGGGCTCTGTCCCTGGTAACACATACTGTGCAGTCTCGGGACCCTAGGAGTGCTGTGCAGGCAGCGATACTGGGTGTGCTGGCACACAGGGAGGCACTGGGGAAGCTGAGACAGGAGAATCATTATGAGTCCGATCTGAGTGGTAAAACCTGGTACTAAATAAATAAATAAATAAAAGATTTTTTAAAAATTATAATACCCTAATATATGTGATTAAATAAAATGTGTTTCTGAAATGAATTTGTTCTCATTTACTGCGGCTGCTAATTTTTTTAAATCATACATGTGTTCATATAATGTTTTCTCTAGACATCATTGTTCAAGATAACTATTAAGTTAAATAGATATACCAAATATTATAAAGTATATAAATACAAAAGTAATAAAAACACTGCATATCAAATTAGTTCTTCACAAGGAGATTTAAATGTTTATATTACAAAACAAGAAATGATGAAAAGTAATGAGTTAAGCGTCCAACCCAAAAGCAACTGAAAGTAAAAATACAAAAGGATTCTGGATAAAAGTGGAAATTGAGGGGCTGGGGAGGTGGCCCACTATAGAAAGCACTTCTCTGGCAAGTGCAAGGGCCTGAGTTAATACCTGGTTCTACAAAAAAAAAGCAGAAATTGATGGAATATAAAATATAATTCAGAAAAGTGAAAGCATATTCCATGAAATGATTGATTAAATATTTGACCTTGAGAACATTGATTCAAAAAAAGTCAAAAACAATATCAAAAGTGAAAAACTGAAGAAAAAAATTTTAAGAGATTTTCACTTGTTAAGCTAGTAAACATGAAATCTTGACTATGAAGTGCAAATTTTTTACAGATAAACATGTAACTTACCCAATCTAACAAAAAGAAATAGAAAATCAAATTTTCTCATATTCTCAGTGAAAGTGGATCACTGTTAAAGCCTCATATTTTAAAGGTGATTTCTAGTCAATTTTCAAAAAAGAGATAATTCCACCATTTTTCTAATTCTCCAAGGAAAAGAAAAAAAAAAAAAATAAGTGATGCCTAAATTATAGTATGAGGTACAACAGAAACAAAAACTAGGCAAGAACTACACAAAAATGACATATTATAGGCTAACCTTAATAAACACAGGTTCAATTATCTACTGATGTTGACATACTAAATTCAGCAATGAATAATAATCATGAATAAATTGGATTTATCATAGCAATTCAACATTAATTCAACTTAGAAAACCTAGAATAAAATAATCAATTTAAAAGATTTAACATTTTAAAATATATGGCAACCTTGTTAGTCACAATAAGAAATAACTCAGAAACCATTTAAAATTTTTTAAAGAATCTTACATATACTTACAAACTAGAAAGAGGGAACTCCTTTCACCTGAAAGAATCTATCTTGTATAAGGTGATATTTTAAATAATAGCTATTGATTAAGCATTAAAAGTATGCTCTTTATTATCTGGAACAAAATAAGTTTTTTGCTGTTATTTTTGCTTTCCAAAATGATTGGGCTTCATATGAAAATTCACACTCAAAGTTAAAGGCAAGTGTTAGAAAAAAAGCACAAAACTATCCTTGTTTCAAACATATTTTTACACAGTAAATGATAGAACTCATAGAAAATTTTGTAGAACAATGAATAATTCAGACAAGCTATTAAATAAAAGATCTATGTACAACACTCAAACTCTTTCCTATATGGCAAAAACATACAGTGAAGAAATACAATTTTTAAAATATCTATTTAATAGTAAAACATTCTGAGAATCCTATGAATAATTCTAAGAAATGATATGAAGCCTTTGCATTTAACAAGTATTTATTGGGCATCTTAAAAATGCAGGAAACAAAAGATAGAAACCCTGTCTCTCATGAATCTTATACTGTAGTTGAGGAAGACAGGCAATAAATAAAATTAGCAAATAAAATATATGGTCCACTGACCGATGATAAATGCTATGGAAAAAATAAGCAAGAAATGGCATAGCAAAAGCTGAGAACAGAAATAAGTATTTTGTTTGATTATTCAGGGAGAAACTCAGTGCACAGATAATATTTAAATTAAAGCTTGAAGGTGGAAGAGGAAGTCATGTGGATGTATGAGGGAAGAGGATTATGAGAAAATGGAAAAGCTAGTGCAAAGTACTAGGGGAGATAGCTGACATGTTAGCTACAGCAGGAACAGAGGAAACAAGGGCAGAAGCTTGGAGATGAAAAATCAAAAGCAGCTGAATCACTCAGTCTTATAAAATGTTGAAGGGCTTTGTCTTTCCTCTGATTGAGACACCGAGCCATGAAAGAGTTCTGAACAGGAGTGATTTAATTTAAATGATGAATAGGCTGTCTTTTGTTGCAATAAAGACAGAGCAGAAGTGTAAGTGTGGAAATATGGAGCTCTGGTAGAAGTCTTTTAACGATCCTGGAGAGCTGTCGGAGGCTTGGAAGAAGAGGAAGCTGAAAAATGGGAGAGCAGCTGGAGGGATGAGTGAGAAGAGAGAGAAGTTTTGTCAATGTGCACAAGTATGTATGCAGCAAAAGGAAGGGGAGAATTTCTGCATATTTTTATGCTACAGTAAATGGGAAGGGATGGCAAGTGTGAGGCTCCAGTTCACACAGGAGCCCAGGTGGCCATCTTCTAGTGCTCAAGAAGGCATCCAGTATGAGTAAGGAGAGTAGTGAAGTGTTACATTTGGGCGAAAGGGAAGTGCAAAACAGCTGTGTAAAGGGCCAGGGAGATAGCTCAGCAGAATAAGTGCTTGCCTGGCAAGTGCAAGGTACTGAGTTCAATCTCCAGTACCCCCTCCCCCCAAAAAAATAGCTGTCTAGGAAAATAAACAAGGGAAAAGATTATCAGGTTGCCCTGAGGAACCACTAATATTAATGTTGAACTTTATTTTTATATATTTTACAGAAGGGTCTACAAGGTGTTCAGGGTCTCACTGCCAGATCACACTTATAGTGATTCTCCTGTGTACAGCCTCCCAAGAGCACGTCACCACACCATCTCAATCACCCCAGGGGGGCCAGCATGGTAGGCCTGGGAATGTTGGTGAACTTAAAGTGAGACCACTGAGCAAGGATGTGGGATTTTTTTTTTTTTTTTGGTGATGCAAAGTAGGAGAAAAGATGGATCTCAGCAGAGAGACAGAGAAAGAAAGAAAGAAGGAAGGGAGGGAGGGAAGAAAGAAAGAAAACAGGCAATCACAGCCAAAAGGAGGCAAGGGAACTGAAAGTACCTACAAGGAAATGAGTACAATGGTGGTGGAATTTAAACAAGAGGAAAAATCAAAAGAACGTGAGTAAGAATGAGAGGTGGTGGAACATCCTATCACTTGGGGGTTGTCAGTTCTGGGGTTTAAGGGTGTTCCAGTGGTGGTGTTAGAAAGAACAAGCTGAAAGATAGGACAGGATGAAGAAAGCTAGGTCCTGGAAACTGAGATCAGAGAAAGGCTACAGAAGCTCTGCAAACTGACCATGCAAGCACGTGGCTGTGATAAGATGAAGAGGAAAAGCAGAAATAATTCAAGACCGTGTTGCTAGAATTGTTCATATGAACATGGACATCATTAATGAGTATGGGCACAATTATTGCTGACTGGCAGGGATCAGGACCAAAACAATTGAGAAAAAAGTGAGAATGGAGTAGAGGGCAGCAGACAGCCATGGCAAGGAAATGCTGGTTTGCCAGGCAAATATGGGATGGTGGAAAGATGCACTACAGCTAAGGAGCGGGATGGGTGCAGAGACAAAGAGAGAGCCAGATGGTTGGACCAGAGAGAAAGCTCTAATAGAAAAGCTATGGAATGCAGAGACAGAACTGGGGAGATCTTTGTTGCTGAGAAGGAGCAGAACAGAGAAAATGGTCTGAAGGCATCATAGGAAGCAGCAAGATCCCATCCTTTGTAGCATCCAAATTGCAAAAGTTAAAAACTTTCTTTTAACTTTTTGGAACAAAGCTGCAGGGCACCACGTTCTGGAATAGCAGTGGTCTATAGAATTTTTTCCTTGGAATTGGATTCAGAGGGCTCAGCAATCCAGCAACTTGACCCCTACAGCCATCAGAGAGGGAGCCCGACTACTGCTGCTGCTGGCATCAGACTGTGGCCTCAGCCATACAGAGCTGGTTGTAAGGGCATGAAAAATGGGAGAGTTGTGGAGTTAGGAAAGCTTCCACCCTGATTTCAGAAGGCCTGGGAGGTCAGGCAGTGTGCCGCTGAGAGGGAAATGTATGAAGCTGTGAGTGTGAAGCCAGAGGTGCAGCGGAGACCCGGAAGTTTGAAGAAGCCAGGAGTGTGGATCATCTGAGGAAAACTGCAAGGAGGGAGCAGAGGAGGCTCAAGGGAAAAGCCATGGGACCTACGACCACTGGGAGTGCCACGGGGTGCCACTGAATGCCTGTGGAGTTCACATCTTGCTACAGATTGCCTCTATCTCTCTGAATTTTAAGCTTGCTTGTGTATCATGCCATTGTACTCCCCAGTTTGTAGCTTTGGAATGGAAACGTATATCTTGTGCCATTGAATGTTGGACTTTCTTTTGGTTTGTACAAGAACTTACAGCTAAGAGTTTTTCTTAAATTTCAGAGGAGACTTTTGACTTGAACTGTTCAACATTGCTAAAACTATTTGGAATCTGACAATTCTTAAGAGATGAACCAAATGCCTTTTGTGTAAAGGTGTATACCTAAGTCTCTGGGAGACAAGGGAATATTATTATGGCTTGTACAAAGACTCATGTGGTCAAAGAGTTTTTTTGTTTTGTTTTGTTTTGAAGGACCAGGGATTGAACTCAGACCCTTGCGCTTGCCAGGGAAGCGCCATCTCCCCAGCCCAAAGTTTGTTTTTTTTTTTTTCAAAGGTGGCTGAATCTTGAGTTTGTGACTGATTCATACTACAGTGCTTGGAATGAAAGTTCTGGGATTAAAGATTTTTCATTACTTCAACAACCTGAGGGTCAGTAGCCTGCATAAAATATAAGAGACAGAAAATTTTGTCTCTCCTCTCCTGTTGTTTCGCTCTTTTCTGTGGCCATGAACTGTTGCCCCCAAGCCACATGCCATCTTGTCCTGCAGCCAACTGATTATGAACTGAGACCTCTAAAAAATGTGAGCTAAAGAAACCCGTCCTCCTTTAACTGGGTATCAGATTTTTTTTAGCAATAAGGAAAGTAACTAAGGCAGAATCGCATAATAATTTTAGTTCCTCTCAGGTGTTTTTCTACAAAAATTATCTCACCTGAAGGTAAACCTGTGGGAGAGTAAAAGTGATTGTTATTAACATTTTCATTTCCTAGTTGAGAAAACTAAGTATGAAATAAAAATGCTACAGGTAGTATAAAGAAAACAGGCAAGGCTAGAACTAAGCTCTTTGGGATCTGGTTCCCTTTTATTTGCTGTTGTAAGATTCGGTGAATAACATTACAGTTGGACCAGAGTCAAGGGAAAAAACATCCCATTTTGTCCTTTTCTAGCCCGTGTGTTAAATAAAATTGAAACAAAAAACACTAACTGACAGAAGGCTTCTTTGTCCAAACTTATAAAAGGTCTTTCCTCTTTTGAGTTTTCTGAAATTGTACATATTACCAAATATTCTCCAGCATCATAAAACAATGTAGAGTGCATCACTTCTTATTCAGAACCGAGTCAAGTTTTTGCCACCAAAAAAGAAACTCTTTTTCTAAAACACTGTAGGCAAAGCTGAGCAATCAGAAACCTACATTGTTAGATTATCTGTAGGTCATTTCATATCTGTGTCTCACTTTATACAATTAGAGAAGAAGAAATTGCATGGTCATAAATTACATAATGTACCTCACCTACCCTATAGTATTATAGCAGCTATGTAGATTTCTGAGCACAAAGACTGCCCCTGCTTCAAAATAAACAAAATAATTTAAAAAGGGCTTTCATGTAGCTCAGAGAGAAAGCCTTCCAAGTGCTGGACCACCTCCCAAAAATGTAGATTGCACTAGCATCGAATACTTCTTTTCATTTATCTCATGTTATACTTTTTAAATATTGGCCAGTCATCATTCAAGACAGTACAGTATGGTAGTTAATGATACAGGCTCTACTGAGCTTTTCCAGTCCTTGTCATGATCCAGGTACGTGTACTCTCATAGAAAAGTTATTGCAATTTAGTGAGTTAATTCTAATGTACCACTTCCAGGGCACCCCACTGCGAGAATAAAGACACACAAGCATATTTGTAATTTGGAGAGCCAATGGGTCCTAAGCCCAGTTATGATGAAAGCTAACTGTAAAAAGGCCTCTAACCAAGAAATCCCAGTTTTATTCATTTGGGGGTTTTTTTTGTTTATTTTTTTAGTTCTATTCATTTGTGAAAAAGGGAGGGGCTTGAGGATAAGTGACTGTGAGAATGGCAGGAAGTAGATGAGCATCTTGAGCTGGGCTAGGCGGGAGACCTGAAATCACCTCTGCAATATGCAAAGAGAATGATATGCAAACAGAGTAATCTGTATAACACAGCTGAGGTAAAATCTAATGGTTTGGGGTCAGTGCTTTACCTCTGATGTCTAATCTTTTATGCCCTGGGAAGTCATAGCCTTTTACCTCAAAGCTTGATCCCACCTCTCCATTTGGGCCCATCTCACACATGTTTATCTGGGAGTTAGGAGGGTGGTGAAATTCTGCCCTTCTACATTATTGCAAATAATACTACACATCAGTATCTGTGCAGGACTGGTTTGCTTTACTTAAAGCCAATTGGAGAAACAAGGAAAAGTCCCAGCCAGCTCTGCACACATCAAGACATGGAAATAGGGTCAGATTCAGCCAAGATGGAGACAACTTCTCCTTCAAGGGCTGCTCACATGGTCCTCTACAATGGAATTTGCAACAAAAAAGATTCCTAGCTAATGTCCTTTTGTCATCCTTCTCTTCAACCTGCTATAGGAGTACAATCTATCCCCAAATCTCCTTGTTGTCACATCAGATCAATTGCTGGCCTCCTGCTACTCAAATCCCTCCATATCACCCCTACTCTTATTATTTGGAGCCACAATTCTCCTTCTAATTGCATGGACACCAATGCTGACCAGAACAAATTAGAAAAGGCTAAAATCCCAAATCAAACAAGTTGGAGAAAGTTAGCATAGAATAACTATCTCTTGGATGATATGTGGTAGTTCACAAAGCAAGTTAGGGCATGCAGGTACATTCGGCCCAGCAGGTGAAGCTGATCTTATAACCTGTGGAAAGCAATGGGAAGAGAATGAATAGCTAATCATCAAGAGGAACAAACATAGAAGAGGATGACTTCGTACAGGGAAAGACTGTGCTGACAAATGCTCCACTGTTTCAGAGACAAGATTACCCTACATGTGTCTGACTTCCTCCTAGTTGACATGGGAACTACTGGCCCTCACAGTGCTTCCAGCTCACAAGCAGTAAAAATACAGGGCAGAAAATAAACCACCTCCTGGTGAAGGATCAGAGTTTGCTACCTGAATTCCAGGTGAACTTGGCTAGCTTTTTGTAGGGAACTGAGTTAAACAGAAGTATAGACAGTCAGATAGGCTGGGCCCTCAAAGGAGCTTGTGCTGAAGATGAGATACCTTATAGCTGTGGGAGTAACAGATGCCTATAGCTGTGGACCAGAACTAAAGAAAAAAGGTAAAACAAATGTGCCCACATACCTCCCTAAGGATTAACATCAGGGATTCATATTCTAAATAAGTCTCTATCACCTTGAGAAAGCCAGGAAAAGTCACCTACTCAAACCCCTACAGAAAGCCATCTGTTGAGTATTCATGCTTACTTCCTACCCGACTTGCTTCCCTATTTGACTCTGATTTAATCAAATTTACCTAAGCAGTTGTACTTGTAATCTTATTGACTGATCACAGTTTTGTCCCAACGTATGCCCATCTTGTGTGTTTCCATGTTACCCACCATGGTCCTACCACTTGTCATGGATTTGCTCTACAAAAATCCTTAGAAAAGATACTGTCCTTGGCACCTCGCTCTTTCTCTCTCTCAGGCAAAAGCTTTCTCTCCCTCAATAACTATATTCTGCTCTTAACCTCCATTGTTCCTAAAATTTATTCTTTGATATTAGAGAACACAAACCCAGATATCCAGCAGGTTGGGAGTTTCTTTCCCATATACCAATCTGTGCTATGTACCTGTGCATACTGCACTCACAGACTAATCTCAGCTGGTCTCTTGGATATAAATTTCTTGAACAGCATACTCCTTAATATTCAACTACAGCTAACTCAAAAACCTCATTGTACATATCTATGCTTAGGATTAGACATGAAGTGAAAATACAAAAACACATCATGTGATCTATAGATATATAAAGAGAGTAGAACTTTATTCCAACTTCACTGATCAGCCCCTCCTGCTGTCTAATGGCCTTACCTAAGATAAAGGTTTGTCCTTTATGACTGGGCTCCTCTGCAAAATGAAGACCATATTCTCGACTATCTCTAAGGATTGTATCAGTGCACATAAACCATCTGGAATATTGTAAAGATCCCATTAATGGTAGTTATTACTATCATGTCAACCGTTAAGCCCTGCAAATGCTCTGGAGTAACAAAATCAAACTGAGAATGTATAGATTGTATTTGTCAATGTCATCCCCATCTTCTTGGTCCATTTGAAAGGTACAAGAAAAGGTACAGATACCTATGTATTTTTAGGAACAAATACTTTTAGTTTAATCTATTACCATGGCAGCCTACCTCTTCTAACAGCAATCAGTATTCAATGCTTATACTGCCAGAAACTTGCTACAGATATTCCTTGTGTTCATCAGTGCAAGATGCCTGAAATTTGAATTTTAGTGCCTAATAGAATTTAGCCTCAGGGAATCAGAAATTGGCTGGACCTGATTCCCTAAAAAGCATGATTGCATTCAAATAGACTCACTGCTCTGCATTGCCTCAGCTTTCAGTAAAATGAATCTCTTGAAACACTCACTGTACACAGGAGATTAACCACACTCTGAAGTCACCTTCGAGTTAGGTATACACCTTAACTTCCCCATATCATTTCATCATAAGGCCCTTAGAAAGGTACTCCAATCATGGAAATTAAGCAGTTAGGTATCAAGCTCGAGAATGTGCTCCATACAATGCTATTTTTCTGGCTGAAAGTTCATATGAAGCAATTTGTTTGGACAAGCAGGAAGACTTAGATTAGAAATTAGGGTCAAAGGATATGATCATAGCTGAGCTGAATAAATTCATTGTGTGTCCTCTAACATGTTTTTGTGATCCCCAGCCAACATCTCCACTCCCATCAGGTGAAAGCATCAGACCTTCAGAGAAGACCAGTGAGGTCTCATTTGAGCAACTCTAGTCAGCCATTAGTGAAAACCAAAGTAAATGTTATGAAGACAGTGTAGAGTCCCCAAGTTGAGTGATCATGTCTTCAGGAAGGCATCTATTTATCCTCATTTTAAAAAATATTTTGTCCAATGCTAAGGTTTGAATATGACTCCCAAGAAAGCATATGTTTGAAAATTGATCACTAATATTTGAAAATTGACTACTAATGCAAATGTAATGGGAAGCCGAGCCTCATTAAAGATGTTCACAGCAGAATGTTCTACCCTCATGAATGGATTAACACAGATCCTAACAGGGCTTGAGGCTACAAATTCAGTCTTTCACACTCTGTCCCCTGCACCATGAAATAGAACAGCAGGAAGGCCCACATCAAAGTCCTGCCCTTTTGCCTTGGGATTCTAACACTCAGAGCTGAGAGAAATAATCTATGTTCATTATAAATTAGTCAGTTATAACAGCCCAAAAAGACCCAAGACAGCCACTTTCCTACATCTCCATTTAATAGCATTTTTATAATCACATGTACATAACAAAAAATATTCAGTTCAGTTTTATAAACTGCAATTTACCCTTGAACACACTTATTTCTCCCACAAGACATCTTTTTTGCTACAGTACACACTCCCAATGTTTTCTGTCTTTTGGAATAATTCTCACCAAGTTCCCACACAGCACATTGATTTCTCAGTCTAAAGAATTCACATTCACATTCAGAGCAAATGGACCCTGCCACTCAGGGTCCATACTGTACATTCCACTGTAGATTCTTGAAAAAAAGATCTAAATCACAATATGCTTGACCTCTGCCCCAGACTGTATCATAGCATGTGGGAATGAGGAATATGGTAGAGATGTTTGGGTGAGGGCATGAATGAACAGGCAAGTGCACACTCTTGGTCTTTTCTGGATTGGACATCTGATTGTCATGTCAGCCTGAACCACTGTAGTGATCAGAAAGCCCTTTCTGCCTCTCAGAATTCTAGTTGTGGGGGCCGGGGAGGTGGCTCAGTGATTAAGTGCTTCCCTGGCAAGCTCAAGGGCCTGAGTTCGATCTCCAGTTCCACCAAAAAAAATTCTAGTTGTAGATTTAGGGGACATATTTGGAAAATATAGGGTCACTAAGGCTCATTTGAGTAGCTAATGATACAAAATTCAGTTTCTTCATGTCTCCAAGTCTACCAAAGGATATTAGTAGGTGCAGGCCTTGCAACTTGAATTTCTTAATGGGAGAGAAGTTAGAGGCAGAGGGCACATCAGTGTTACCCCCATGCAGGCACAGCCAGCTCGCTATGTGGTTGAGGCCAAGCAATGGCAGAAAAGAACTGTATTAAGATTAGCTGGTTGCTGGGAAGATGGAAGACCACGGTACCAAAATGGCCATCTTTCTGCATGGCTAATTTAGAGATGCCTACATAAGAGGGAGTGGAGGCAAATGGCTTTCCCATGGGTGGCATAAGGCCAAACGACACATGTCCAAACCTCCTCACCTAGTCACAATATATTTCTCAGTTCTGCGCATCTCAAGAGCAAAGATTACTCTTTTCTCAGATGATCCATGCCCCTGGTTAGTTCGTCCACGTGTAGCTCCTGAGGTATTACACAAAGGCCAGGGTGGGGGAAGGGAGGAGCTGCCACAAACCCTCTGACTCATCACCAGACTCATCCTATCAGAAGAAAGCAGTGCACCTGCTTATGGTAGAAGACAAGGGTTAGGCAAAGTGAAGCATGGAGTTGGGCATGAGATACGGTCTCCACACTTCCCTCTATAAACACCAGTTTTCATGTAGTTTTTTTCTTTTCAGGTATACTCTCTTTTTTCCCAAATTTAGCAATTTTTGACAGTTTTTGTCAGCATATGATGGGCATTATTAATCACAGATGACACATTCACTTAAATGGCTTACAGGGCAATAAACACACTTTTGGTGGTGCTTGTCCTAATGAGGAAAATAGTCCTCCACTCAGTGATCCTGAAGGCCTGCTCCTCTGTGTGCTCTGTGTGGTCTTTGAGCTGAACAAATTTCTGGAGTTTTTTCCCTAGTCAAAAGTGCACCCAAGAAACAGCAAATGAGGGGCAAAAAGGCCGAGGTTCTTTCCTACTTGCTTGCAGCAAAGTTTTTAATGTTTCATTTGCTGAAAGGTAGCCTCGCTATCAGCTTTGTTGGAGTTTGATTGATTTCTGTAGCTTTCAGTACATCTAAAGGATCATAAACACATATGTAAAAGACCCCAACGAGATTGCTATTGTTGCTAATGAGGGCTAGAGCAAGAGGAGGCCAAATAGGCATCAGAACAGTACAACAATCCATAAAAGGCATTAAAACACCAGCGAAATGTAATTAAATGGAGACACTAGCATTGACCAGTGTAAGTTGAAGAAAGCTTCCAATAAGCCGTGTGGGCTGAGACTAAAGCCTTCCAGGAGGCACACTCTGAAGCCTAATGAGGCAGGATCACCGCTGCACCAAATGTGACCAGTGTTCTCATTTTGCAAAGCATGATGCAAGTGCAGGAAGGAGGTTAAGAATCATCAAAGTGCTCCTCTGCTCTTCCATTCTCCACACACTGACTGATTCCCTTCTGTATAAATAACAAACAATTTCTTGAAAAATATTTTGAGGGCCAGGGATATAGTTCAGTGATCCAGCACATGCTTGGCAAGCATCAGGTCCCAAGTTTGATTCTTGCTACTAAAAAAAAAAAATATCATACTCAAGGGGCATCCATTATTGCCCAGGAACATCCTGCTCAGGAAAGCATCCACTGAACAAATGACTCTGAGCCTCAAAGTATTAGCACTTTATACACAGATGAGCCGGAGAATAGTATCCTTCAGAATCTCAAAAAGGTATAAGAATGTTTCCCAGCTTCAGGTATAGATTCTTAGGATCCCTATGAAGTAGGCCTCTTGAGGAGGCAAAGGCAATATAGAAATGTATCCTACACAGAGAAACAGCTACATGGCCTCAGAAACTTTGACGCTAAATTATTTTCATTATGTGAAATGTGTACAGTGATAGATAGATAAATAGTTGGTAGATAGAAAGATGGTAGGTAGAAGACAGACAGACAGACATACAGATAAATATAGCAAAGAGAGGCTCCAAACAGTGCCTCATCACACATGCATCTGAAATAGCTAACACCGTCCTTCCAACGCAGAGGTGGGTTAAGCAACACAAATCTAATCCAGTCTAGCTTTTGCTGATCCTTTTGTCCACAGCATCCAAGAAGTTGCCCCACATAAGATTATCTAACAAGATAATTTTAAATGGGTGGGTCTTATTTTTTCTGCCCAATGAAAATTATAAAATCTCAAGAGGTGTGTGCTAAGCGTGTCCTTCTGAGAAGCCCTAATTCTATCCCTGGACCCAGTTATTTTATCAGGGAGCAATGTAATCTTCTCTTATTACTTAAACCCTCAAAGAAACAACTTAGCTGATAAATGCTTTAATGCTGCAACCCCATAATTCTTTGTCCCTCCTTTTGCTTTCCCTTGGCTGCTGGAAAGATCTGAGTCAGTTGCAGAATCATTAACCAACTTTGAGGCTCACTTATTTCTCTCCATCTCCATAGTTTCTTGGGTTTTTCCTTTGTTTTAGGGAAGGGTCTACAGGGAGTTCAGGGTCTCACTACTAGATCAGACTCATAGTGATCTGCCTATGATTACAGGCATGGGATTACAGGCATGCACCACCATAACCAGTCTCTGTATAGTTCATTGTTGTTGCCTTCTTTCTGTTTAAAACTCATATTGGAAGTTTGAATTTTGCTTGCAAACTTCTCAGATTTTCTGTCCAAGCAAATAAGGACTAGATCATAAAGCACCAATAGGAAAAGATTAAATTTCATTACTCACCAGTGAAACTTAATACATAATCCCTTCTGAATTAGAACATCACCATGTTGATATGGTAGAATGAAGAAACTATAAATACTAATATTTTTGCCTTTTATTCATTTATTTATTTGGTACAAGGTCTTACCACATATTTCAGGCCCATAATGAGCCTCCTGTATGCACCTTGTTTCAGAGCCTCCAAGTATGCACCTTGTTTCAGAGCCTGCACGTTGTGCTCACTGTTCTAGGGCAGGCTTGGCATCTTGTACCAGGGATCAAACCCAGGTCCTAGAACCTGACAGGCAGGCATTTAGGCCACTGAGCTAACTCCTCCATCCAAAATTTTTACAAATCCTTTTGCTTTCATTTAGTAATAAACCCATGTTTGACACTGTAATAGCAGAGAATCCTAGAATGTTCAGGAAGACAAAACTTGACATCGTAGAACAAACTTAATAAAAGAAAGTATAATTTTTTACCTAACTTGATAAAATATAGAAGAATTTTTTATTATGGTTCTTCAATGACTCATAATCACAGACTCACAATTTATAACAAAAATATTGAATAGACTCCAGAATAACTAGCTTCTCTCCCTCTATTGCATCTATTGGATGAGAGAAATTTCTGAATGGGTTAAGAGTGTCACAATAGACCAAAAAGCAGTGGGAGTTACTTTTTAGAGCCATTACAGAGATTAATAATGCAGAACAAACATGATTTCCATAATGCCTGCTCTGTGTCGCTGCAGAAGGGAAAAAATTCAGTCATAAGATCCAAGGATGAAACAGAATTTGTTTCATGTCCTGACCCAGAATGAAGTCATAGACACGCACTAAATGGATTTGCAAGCTGTGTGCTGTGAAGCACCACTGTTCGTGAAGATAGTAACAGAGATACCCATAAAAGGTCTTTCCGCGGTCTAATAAATTTAGAAGACAGAATACACCATGACCTCATAAGGTAACACTGAAAATATTAACATAGTAAAGTCTTTGAAAAATCCTGTCATTGAAAAAGTTGTTTCACTTTGTTTAAGCTAGGCTTTCTTGAAGGTTGTTAAAAAAGAAAGGCTATTTTCATGGAATCCCTATAAATATTCTGCTCTAAAATTTGTGTAACTGCTGTATGGAGGAACTCATCTGCTTCATTGCTGAACTGGGTTTCAGAGTGAGAGGGGCATTTCCAAGTCCAGCGTACTATATCTGTAAGTGATCTGTACAGCACAACTCCTGCTGGCCCAAGAAAGGGCTGTGATCAAATTATACAACTGTGTCCTCTTGAACCAGTGACATGACAGAACCTGAATCTATCCAGCCTGCTAGAGTAAATTTTATAAATTGAGTGATTTCAAAGTTCTGACACTGGGAAGTTCAAGATAAAGGTACTATAGACCCATCTGGTGATGAATGAGGCCTGATTTTTGGTTCACAGATGTCCCATCCAGCTGTGAGGAAAGAGAGAAGTCTGGTCTTTGGCTCCTAATAAAGGTACTACTCCATTCATGAGGGCCCCTCTCCCAAGGCCTAATTTCCTCCTAAAGACCCCACTTCCAAGTGCCATAACACATGGAGTAGGTTTCAACATTTGGATTTGGAGGGCCCAACCCTTCAACTGACAAAACACTGAACCTGATACTTTTCCAAATCAGAGCTAAATAAGCTAACCATAAGAGTTAAGTAATGTCCTTAAGGTTATGCACTTAGCATGTGGCAAGCTAGATTTTTAAATCCAAGTCTGCCTGCCCTCAAAGACTGTGCCATTGACCTTTGAAGATGAGTGTTCAGGAGATCTTTAGCAGTCTCAATAAAGAAGTGCACATGAACTTCTCATATTTCTCATTGGTTCTAAGGAGCTACTACGAGTGCTGAGTGGCAGACACCACTTACCCAATCAATTCAGAGGCAAGGAAAATTATAATATCCAGGGGATTCTCTGCCATGAGCATTGCGTTTCCCAATCTACCTGAACATTCTATCTGCCTTCAAAATTCTCTTTTGTTTTGTTTTTTGAAACAGACAGTCATTGTGCAGTTCAGGCTAGACTTGAACTTGCTTTCCCTGTCTTTCTATACAACAATTAATTTTTCCATAGAGCCACACCTTCCTCCATGTGGACTCCAGGGAACAGATTCCTTCAAAAGAGCTAGACTATCATCACTTCCTCTCTGGAGGCTTCTCTTGTCACTGTCTTTCCACTTTCATTCCTTCTATCCCTCCTATCCCAAAGCACACTGTCATTCTCACCTATCACACAGCTCCAGCTATAGCGTTGCTGTTGATGTGGCTATTTACCACTTTGCCCAAAGGTGTATCATACATATCTCTGCATCCAACCATGGAGATCAGGAACTCACAAGCTGGAAGATACTTTATGTTCCTTGGGCAGATATATTCATCTCTATATTAATCATTAAATAATCTCTGTTGCTAGGCTTCTATGTAAATGAAGCATTTGGATTTTTAAAAGCATAAAACAGAAGTGAAAACTGATCTTTCTTGGAATAAATATTAAAACCTCTCTAAAATTTTATATAATGATCTACTAGCTACATGTACATATACTCATCATATATGCATGTGTATGTTTAGCGAGGTCTCTTTGACAGTCATCATTTGAGAATATGACTAAATCCAAGAGAAATCTTAGTACTTTCATTTTTAATCATAAACCAAAGCACAATATTTGATAGTCACAAATGAGACTAAGTGAGAGTAAGCATTATTCCAAAAACCAGCTGTGTGTGTCTACATTTCCACTGCTTATTGGGCATTTATTTGATGCCACACTTTAAGAGAGTCACTACAGACATAAACAAGACACCATTCTTGCCCTAAAGTGATTACTAGCCATACATTATGCATTTCTGTTCTTGTATAGCTTGCAGCTTTTAAATGCATTTGACAGACCACGTAAACAGCATCATGTGGACTTTCAAATGGAAATTAGCTATTTGCTTTGATTCGGTGGGGTTGAATGGTCCATAATTTTGTCTTTTACATTTTTATTGTGATTGCTTTTCTGACCTGCCCTGAACAGAGCCTACAGTCAGTAGATTAGCAATGAATCCAGAATATGATTCAAATTGATTAAAGAAATGTAATTGCCACTTACAGGAAGACAGAGGTCTTTGCAACTACAAATATCGGTAAGTGTGTGACCACTTATCTAAACGGTGCAGGATAGAGACAGGGAAATGTATAAGACTGGCTTAAATGCCTGACCTACTGCAATTTCAGTAAAAGAGAAGCTAATCTAATAAATGTATCCAGGAATATAACTATGGATTGTCTTTCCTCACTTTAGAAATTTATAGTCGGAGGGTCAGTCGTATATTAAAGTTAAATATTTTCTGTAAACTGGCAACAAAGCACTGTTGACCTCTACCTCTTATTTTAAAAAACCTTTGCATAGATCTTTTATGTGAAAATCCAAAATGCTTCCAGGTGTGATATCGAAAACCAAACCTATGAACTAAAATAGAAAAGCATAGTAAATATTTTTTTAATTTATTTCATTAAAAGACACACTGACATTAAGCCCCCTCAAAGGACCCCCCCCACACACACACACACCTTGAATGCACTTATTCTCCATTCATTCCACTTTAATGTCTCTGGCCATAATGTCATGGCTGCCTTGATGCCCTGAACTGATTCAAAATGTGAATGTTTACCTCAGAACTTCACAAGCAGCCCGAAGTCTTTCACTGTTCTTATTCATGCTGCATGGTCATGAGTCATGCTGCTAACACAACTGGAATTTTGGACCAGCAAAACCCCAATGAAGTTCACACCAATGGTATGATCATGGGAGAAATTCAAATCCTTTATAAATTTGGGTTTCCCATCTACAAATGGGGACTGTTAAGGCTTGGGTCCAGGTGTCCTTCCAAAGCCTCATACAGGTATTAGCTGGGGTTTCTCCGAGGTGCTTGGGTCTACGGCGCGTGATAGTAAGATTGCTTCGTGGTGTGGTGCTAACATTAAGGGTGACCACTCCAGTGTGAGCACTGCCCACTCGAAGGGTGGGTAGGTTGGATACAATGTAAGGATAGAAAGAGAACTCCTACCTTGGGGCACTGGCTCCAAGGCAACGTGGTGAGGCAAGGGAGAAATTGTTCATGGCAGGAAGAAGGCAGCAGGCAGTGACTTAGAGGAGCAGAAAGTGATAGGTAAGTGTAGCAGTTCTTGTTACACTTGTTAAGGACTTGTTCCCATGATCATACCACTGGTGTGAACTTCATTGGGGTTTTGCTGGCCCCAAGTGAACTATGAACAGAGACCTCTTCAAACTGTGAGCTACGATAAGCCTTTCATCCATGTCAGGTGTTAGGTATTTCATCTCAGCAATAAAAAAAAGTAACGAAAACAGGGATCGTATTAATACTGTTTAACAGAATTGCTATAAGGGTTAAGGGGGTACAGCATGTTAGTACTAAACAATGGATGAAATATATTAAACATTTGACAGATATTCTAATTGATAATAATCCTAGTTTGATGTCTTCATCATTGCCCTTATCTTATGACAGTCCTGAGCCATTTTTGTTCTTACAGTTGTCTCCTGTTCTTTTATTATATATTCAGGAGCAAAATAAGGGCAAAGACACCTCAATAATTTAAAAATTACAAACTAATAAGCCAAACAAAGAACTGTCCTCACAAGAAGAAATATAAAAGATTTGTAGGTAGTTTACATATAGAAGAGAGATGCTTTATTGCTTTTATTTTCTATTTTACTGACAAGCATGTGGAGGAAGGAAACAAAGCAGATTTTAAGAAATTTTGCTGAGTTTCTGTTCTTCCTACATACCTTCCTTTACCTTTCCAAAGGCAATAGGATAGTCTGAGCAAAAAAATGTCAGTGTGAGGACAGAGGGAGTAAAGGAGAAAAACAGACAGAAGCAATCAGTGCAACTGGTTTCCAGAGTACCAGCAACTGAAACACACATACTTGTAAGGTGTGGAGTTGGTGGTAAACAAACATGAGAAGCAGAATCTCAGTAGGACTAATAGGAGATAGCTATCTAGCTAGGTAGCTAGATGATAGACAGACAGACAGACAGACAGACAGATATGGCATGGGTAAATTGAGCTAAGTATGCAAGAAGGATGCCTGGAAAGTAAGGACTGTGAAAGGGATAGCATTGGAAGAAGCACTGTCCAGGACATCCATGAGCAAGCAGAACAAGCAGTGTGTTGTTTTGGATAAATAGAGCAGCAGAGATAGAAGATTTACTACATATAATAGGATTAATCAAATAAGCAGATATTTTAAGGGTACTAGAAGCCATGGTCCTCATTGTTAGAACATGGAAATATGGAAAGGAAAATGAGAAGACACACCTGTGTTATTTGACTAGAGCAGTTATAAATTGGTGTAAACTTGCAGTCATTGCTATATGGAGATAGATATAGAAATCTTCCTAATCAGATGAGGGTTCTTTCAACCAATTAGGAAGGAATCTGAATATTATGGGCCCAATGTCAACAGATCCTACAGGATAATGCTGGATGCTAACAGCTGGCTGCTGGTCACTGGCCCTACTGGGCATTACCATCCAGTGCCAACTTGTCCTAGACACCATTCACTGACACTGCCATGTAATGACAATCTCTGAAGCTCTTTGATACCAATAGCCCCAGTGCTTATTGCTTTCTTTTTAAATGACTGCTCCATCCAAACTACTCAAAATAGACAGTAGTATATTTCTTGGTGTTGTCCTTACCTTACGTGACTATTCCAGGTTATTATTTCTGTTGACCACATACTCCTCTATTCTGTCATTGTTCTCTGCTACATTGCTCTTTCCTAAGATTCCTAAGCAGATATACAGGACTTTTAGAGTCCATACTATCTGACAAATAAGTCACAGGCAGGTTTACAAGACCACAAAAGTGAGTCTTTAATTTTAAAAGTCCTGCACTACATCAAAGGGAGGTTGTACACTGGAGGAAGCCCTCCTAGGCTAACCCAAGGAGTGCACACGGAGTGCCACGTACATAGAAGCCATAGGCCAGTGATTGCACAAGGCCCCAGGATAACCATAGCTGTCGTGACAGTAATGCAGTGAAGAAGATGGGCTAAACCCAGGGAATCTTCTGGAAGGCTAGATGTGGTGAACTGGGGATATTAACAACAGTCCCAGATCCCTTCTTCCTTGGCCTTAGCTCTGTCTTCTTTAAAGAGGCAGCAGCAGCATCTGAAGTGATGGGAGTGGGACACAACACACTGACAGGTGAGCTCCACTCACGTTGCAGTGGCCTGGAAGACAGTGACCACTATGTATCCAAGCAGGACACTGAAGTGAGCAAGTTGTCCTTGGTTCACTTGGCAGAGAGCAAAGGAAAGAGAGGGAGAGTAGCACAAGAGCTACTAGCCAAGCCCTGCCTCTTCTGACCAGAACTAGAAAAATAGGAGATTTGGGTACGATTCATTTATCTCAAAAATAAATTTGATTCATGCATTTAATTTATTGTATGATGTTTGAAAGGATTGTCACATCTCTGTGCAGAAAAGAGGGCCACAGTCATTTGTTACCCAATGCGGAGTTTGTAAAAAACAAAAAATTGAAAACCAATTTGTTTTCAAACAAAAGTGTTTGTGAACTGAGGTACCACTGTATAGGTACATAAGTGTATAGGTGGACATGTGTACCCAATACCATGGTTTATGTCTAGATATCCCCCAAAAACCTCAGGTAGTCAGGAAGGTGGGGATTCTCAGAAGTGGTTGTATCTAAAGTGTGTAACATGAATTTAATCTTGTGCAGTGTGAAGTTTAAGGACATTAGGATTTGGGGTCTGAGAACTACCACCCTGAGAAGCCTGAATAAGATAAAGGAGACAGAAGAACACACTGTTAAGGTCCCTTGCTTGTTGCATTTGATGCCTTCTAATACCACAATCTGCCTCTCCTGCCGTGTCAGCCTGCCAAGCCACCCTGCCATGGACTAAAACCTCCACAAACTGTGAGCTCAGTAGCCACGTCCCCCACTTAACTTAGGGTGTTGGACATTTTCTCTCAGCAACAGGAAGTCTGCCGAAATGGCTGGGAAGGGACTGCGTCTGGATAGCGATAAGCACATTTAAAGCTTAGATACGAGTTTCTAAAATTCATTCTCCATTAAAAGCAACAGGGCTCCTTGGAGAGATGGCTGAATGCAGAACTGGGACAAGAAATGTACAAAATAAAGCTACAGTGTCTTATGGAAGAAAACAAGAGGTGTTTAAATAATGATAGAAACAAATTAGGATACCCAGGGACCTAATCTGAGGTAATCTTAGCATCAAAATAATTACAATAACAAGTTATAATCTACTATAGAAAATATGCATCAATGAGTTCCAAACAAAGAGATAAATTGATGGATAAATTAAAAACTTGATCAGGAATAACATATTTACAAAACCACAGTGTATCTCCTCATACACATGGACATGTACACACACACAATACACACGCACGCACACACACACTACACACCACACCTCGTCACTTACAAAAAAAAACTGTTAAAACCTGACATTTAGAGAAACCTGGAAGATACTACTTAACCAAATAATCAAAGCTAACATACTCAGTAATGCGACATTAAAATAGTGTAACCCTATTAACATGCTGAGTACAACTTCATTCATATGATCTTTCTGTCAAAAATGAATAATTGGAATCTAGCTCTAAGGAAACATCAGATATGCACAAAGTGGAAGTTATTCTTTGAAATACTATATCTGCAATATGTCAAACTTCTGGAAAGTAAGGAAAAACTGAGGAAGTGTTCTAAATTAGAAGAGACTTAAAGACACATAAGATGAAATCCTACATGAGATATTTTGCTGGATTCCTGAGACACTGTGGGCAACTGGAGGTAGTGTGCAGATTTGATCATAGTGTTAGATCTATTATAATTTCCTGAATTTTATGTTTGTATGGTGGCTATGCGAAGGAAGGTCATTCTTTGTCAGAATGTCATGTAAAATTTTTCAGGAACAGTTACAGCTTTATGTCAGTAATATGACCCTCAATTCCACAAAATTATTATTCTGGAACTTTAAATTATTATTTACAGAACTTTTCCATAAATTCGGAATTATTTAAAATGAACGCCATTTCCCAGTGTATCTTGAATGAGATGAGTTTTGATGTTCCTTAGAAGTCAATAGTAATTATTTTAATTGCTTACCATGTGCTCTAGGTGAGCAGGATACCTTGAGGCATTTTTTGGAGCAAACAGTGGAAGCATATAAAGCATCCTACAATAAAACATTATTTCTACAATCTTACCATTTATGTGGAACCAGAAGGACTTTTTTTGGTTGGCTCAGGCTGCCTTAAGGGCAGGTCTGGCAAGGCACGTGGAGCTGGGGGTCAACCGCCTTATCCTGTACCTGACTGTGTTTGCATAAGCAGGTGCTTACACAACTGAGCTAACCGACTGGCCCCCAACATGGAATCAGAAGAGACCCAGGACAGCAACAGCAACCCTGGGTGACAAGAGCAAAGCAGAGGCACTGCAATACTGGACTTAAAATTATTTTTATAAAGCTATCATGATTTTAAAAAATAATGAAAGTACAGTACTGAAACCAAAACAAACATGAGGATCAGTGGAACAGATGCAGAAATATCCCCAAGGATGCAGAAACAACTCCAAGCACATCCAACTACATATTTGACTTTTGACAAAGGGGCCAGAAACATACATTGGAAAAAATACTGTCTCATTAATCAATGTTGTTCCACATGCAGAAGATTGAATTTAGATCCATATCTCTCACCACACGTTCCTGAGCATTACTGCATCACTCTTTGAGTTTAACCAACAAAAAAAAAAAGCAAAATGGATCACAAAAATAATTGTTAAAACAGAAATATTTGACCTGCTAGCAGATAAATAGGTAAAACAACACCATAGCATATATAGGACTTCCTGAATAAACCCTAGTTACACAGGAAATAGTACAAAGAATCAACCAATGGGATCAAGCCAATTTAAAAATCTTCTGCACATGAACTCTTTACCTACCCCTATGTCTTCAAGAGTTCCTCCTACTTTCTCTTCCAGGAGATTGAGTGTTTCTGTTTTAACGTTTAGATCTTTAATCCATTTTGACTTTAACTTAGTGCATGGTGATAGAGCTGGGTCAAGTTTTAGTTTTTGGCATGTAGAAAGCCATGTTTTCCAGCACCATTTGTTAAAGAGGCTA
>PVKA01024252.1:13481-34606 GCA_004027165.1 Ctenomys sociabilis | reverse complement strand
GCATGGCATGTGGTGCTGGGGATCGAACCGCAGTCCCTGAGAGCTTGCCTAAGTAGGTGCTTTAGACCGCTGAGCTATCTTGCCAGCCCTAAATGGTACATTTTAAATAGTCCATAGATAAAAGTTAAATGTACTTTGTACTTAATTTAGGATTCCACTCTTAGCTCTTTATATAGGACAAATGGCACATGGGGTAGTCAGTTTGTAAACAAACGTTTTGCCTGACAAGATACTTGGCATGAAGCACTAATTAGTTCATGCCAAAGTAGAACTTGGGATAAGGATGAAGGGAACATGTAGCAAGGATAAAAGAAGCAGTTCTTCAAGAAAATCTAAGCTTAAGTGAGTACATACTTAGCAAAAACAAAACTTTAAAATATAAAAGTATGTGAGAAATGAAGGGGAATATTTTCAAAAATAACACAGGACATTTCAACTTATTACAATAACTAATATGGAAAATACACAGAATTCCAGTGAGGATATTTAAGACCTGAGAGATTCCCTCGTTGACCTTCACACTACAGCCCGTCCAGCAAGGGCACATCACAGTCTTCCAGTGTGCATGGAATACTCGCTGTGATGTGCTACATACTGGAATATCCAGCAACTCCCAGGAGATTTCAAAACAGTTGAACCACACAATGTATAGCCTATCAAATTAAAAATAAAATACTAAAATATAAAGAGAGAAATGTCCATACATTTGGGTATTAAATGGTACATTTTAAATAGTCCATAGATAAAAGTTAAATGTACTTTGTACTTAATTTAGGATTCCACTCTTAGCTCTTTATATAGGACAAGCAAAAATACAAGTTTACTAAAAGACTTGTGCATAAATCTTCACAGTTGCTTTAGTCCTGATCCATAAAAAAAAAAATGTGAAATGTTCATTAATACATTAATTCCTAAGGTGCAGTATGTATTTTAACACTAGGAAATGCTGCACAGTAATAAAAACTAGTGAATGTCTGACCAATCCACTGTGCTAAGTGAGGAACAAGCACAATTCTACTTACAGGAAATTCTCACACTGGTGAGCCACAAAGAAACTGAGCATACAGCAACACCAGCAAGGCTAGAACATTGACAACAAGTAGGATTATAGACTTTGAGGAATTTAAAACTTTCCTTTTAGGATGGTAGGAAAATAGTTACCTAGGTGATTGGATTAGATAATATTTGTTGAATTACAACCAGAAACATTACACCTCAATTAAACTTTCTGTATTCAGAAAGGTGTTAAGAAGACTAATCAAATTTTACAGTGAGGTGCTGAAAGTGCTTGAAGGTTCAATAGGCGTTCCTGGAAGAAGAAGAAATGACATGGGGGTGAGCAAGGCCATCAGTGTGCTTCTGTGTTGCCCTCTGCAATTTTCATATTTGAGTCCACAAAACAACTCACAATTTGAATGGAGAAAAGGCTAATTTACTATATGAAGAAGACCCAATAAAGACAAGGCAGGAGGCATCACAATCCCTGACTTGAAATTATACTACAAAGCCACTGTGATAAAATCAACATGGTATTGGCAACAAAATAGACTTGAGGATCAGTGGAATAGATTAGAGGTTGCAGAAGCATCTACAAACACACTCAGCCATCTGATCTTTGACAAAGGAGCTAAGCATGCTCACTGGAAGAAAGATAGCCTCTTTAACAAATGGTGCTGAAAAACATGGCTTTCTACATGACGAAAACTAAAACTTGACCCAGCTCTATCACCATGCACTAAGTTAAAGTCAAAAGGGATTAAAGATCAAAACATTAAAACAGAAACACTCAATCTCCTGGAAAAGAAAGTAGGAGGAAGTCTTGAAGACATAGGGGTAGGTAAAGAGTTTATGAACAAACATATATTCGCCGGGAAGCACTTGAAAGAATCAACAACTGGGATCAACTCTTCTTAAGGAACTTCTGTGTATCAAAAGAAATTGTCAACAGAGTGAAAAGACAACCCACAAATTTTGAAAAAATCCTAACTAATAAGCAATCAGACAGAGGTCTACTGTCTAGAATATATAAGGAACTAAGATATAACAGCACCCTCAAAGTTAAAGACCCAATTCAGAACTGGGCATCTAAGATGAATACATACTTCTCAGAGGACGAAATTAAAGAAGTGAATAAATATATGAAAAAATGCTCCACATCACTAGTCATCCGTGAAATGCAAATAAAAACAACACTTAAATACCATCTAACTCCAGAAAGAATGGCTATCATAAGGAAATCAACCAACAACAAATGTTGGGGAGGTTGTGGGGAAAAGGGAAACCTTCTCCACTGGTGGTGGGAATTGTAGACTGGTACAACCATTGTGAAGGTCAGTGTGGAGACTCCTCAAAAGAGTAGGACTAGAAATCCCACTCAAGCCGGCTATCCCCCTACTGGGAATTTTCCCAAAGGAACTGAAAACATTGTATCATAGGGATATATGTGTACCTATGTTTATAGCAGCACAATGTGTGATAGGAAAATCTTGGAAACAACCCAGATGTCCATCACATAAAGAATGGTTGAAAAAGATGTGGTATTTCTATATAATGGAGTATTACTCAGCTATTAAGAATGATAAGTTTGAAGCATTTATACTGAAGTGGATGCCACTTGAACATATACTCATAAGTGAAATAAACCAGACATCCATGTGTAAATATCATATAGTCTTCCTAGTATAAGAAGCAAAAAGCAGAAATACAAATGGAAATGTACAACAACAACTAAAATCAATTGAATCCAATAAGGCAAAGTGAATGGCATATGCTGTAGGATACTAATCAGCTTTTCTTCTGGATGGTTAACAACCTAAGTTCACAGATCAAAGTTGGAGAAATAGAAGAGCCACAAGGCCAGCCAACATTTTGGCCCTAGCCTTTCAAGGTCAGCGAAGACTCAGGACAGAGGAGATCATGTACCGCAACATCATGAAACTCAGTTGAGCTCCAAATTTTGTGAACAAGGAGATTATGGAGCCACAGAGGAAAGAGATTGAAGTTCTAGTGTGCCTGGGAAGAGTCACCTGGAGAGAAAACTTTCTCTCAGGCTCTCACAGAGAGCAAACTGGTCAAGCATTGGCTGTGACTCATCCACATGGATGACACAGACAAAGGATCTACAGAATAAGGTACAGGACTACAAGATAAACCCTGAGGGGACTTCACTGACCTCATAAGAAACATAAAGTATATGTGTTGGCATATAAGTCTTGCTTTATCTAGGTCTTAACCATCCAGCAGAAAAGTATAAAAATGAAGTATACATCGCGGGACCATAATAATAAGTGGAGCTGTAAATGGCTATAGTCGACAACTTCTTTGGATAACTCACTGTTGTTGTGGAATGCTGGACTGTGTTGGATTGTGTTGTTGAGTTCAAGTACCTAAGTTAGTTGAATGACAGTGGAGTGCCCATCTTTGACAGGTGTAGAGAAAGGAAGGGGTATAGAAAGGAAGAATCGTGTGTGTATAGACAGTACAGTTGGGATACATAACCCTGTGCTTCTACATAATTCTATGAGAGGCAAGATTTGCACTAATGGTGGTTGGACAGGATATTATGTCAGCTTCTAGTACTATGGACAACCACTAAGAAAATAACAAGGTAGAAAGTACTAATTATTGAATCTTTGATGTAATTCAGGTATAAAAAATAATATACACAAACAGCTACACTCTCTTAATTTACTGATAAGAGGCATATGGTATAATAATGTCTGTTAGTATAATATCATGTATGCACCTTCTATGATACCAAAACATTATGAAAACAGTTTGCAATGTATTAATTTATCAAATCCATCTTGTCAAGGTATCTTAAAACTGTCTCATTGATATTTGTACTTCAACAAAACAAAAATAAAAAAAAAGAAATACAAATTTAAAAAAAACTATATGAAAAAGATTCTAATTTACACACGAGAGTCTCACAAACCTAAGGAATCAAACTAGAAGAAAACAGTTAAAGTTTATGCAGTATGAGCAGCTACACAAAGAACTAGCAATTCAGGCCTCTGAAGGGAAACATGACAGAGCATGGCCAGTGAAAGAGGAATACCCAGAAAATAAAGTATTCAGAATGCACAGATAACGTTGGTCATGTAGCAGCCTTGGGAACAGACAATATGCTGTTGCAGTCAAACCAGGCAGTGTGTGGACCATTCCTGTATTTCTTGTGGGACAAACCAGTCTCCCTATTGTTGCAATACCTAGGGATGGATTCATGTCCACAGATTCATGTCTAGAAGGAAATCCTCAAATGCCTTCAGTAATCACCCAACCAAACCTTAATACTGCCAGCTTTTGATTTGAGGTGCAGCCCAAGAGAAGAGGAAGTGGAGCACCAATGAAATTAAAAGTGGAAGACACGTTCCTCATGCACAGCCACACAACTGTCACCTGAAGATTTTGGATGGCACAGAATAATTTATAAGTGAAACTGATGGTGATCAGGAAGATGAATAGACCAATGTCCTTTAGGGTGGAGGAAAAGGTCATGTACAGTCTAAGGGAGATGTAAGGAAAACAGCCTGAAAATAGTAAGACAATCAGTCCCAGGAGTGAGGGCTGCAGAACAGTGAGCAGCAGAGAGTGCATGGTGAGGAAGCCACACTCCCCCTCACCAGCTCTGTAGGAGAGGTTTGTCAATACAGATCTCTACCTTAAAAAGAAAGCAGTTTACAGCAAATGGTTCTGCTCACCTAAATTTTATCAGTTTTCTATGAACATTTAAATGCAAAGGAGGGTCAGGATACAGCTCTGCATAATAAGCACCTGCATTGGAAAGCCCAAGGCTGGCAGTTCAATACCCGCCACTACATGCTACAGAAGCTCCCTCCCCCTGGTGTGCAGAGCCACCCCCTGAGACTGGGTATGGTATGGCATGCCTGTAATCCCAACACTGAGGAGGCTGGAAACAGGAGTATTACTATGAGGCTGACATGCATAGAGAGACGTTGTACCAAATTTTAAAAAATGCAAAAGGCAAGGAGACTGTAACAGGTGACACACAGAGTGTCAGTCCCTAAGCTAAGGCAGGAACTATAGAGACGAAGCTTAGGCTGATAATACATGAGCTCCTCTTCTGAGAGGGCAAGGTATGGAGGATCACCTTCAGAACCCAGAGGGAGGAAACAGGAAGAGCTGCTAGCAGACAATGCTGGATACCACAAGGCAGTAAGAAAGATGCATACTGCAGACAAAAAGTAAGGAGACAAAAATACATGGGACTGTGCACAGGGATTGTCAAGTGAAATCAATCAAAAAATACAAGTCTCATCCAGACCTTACCAGAGTTAAGTAAAAGAAATTGAGACAGTTAAAGCTTTTTCCTCTGAGTATCTCAGGTACCAAGTGAGAGTGAGGGATTGTAGTTACACAGAACAGAAAGGATGAGGAAAAGGACAAGAGAATCTGTGAAGTGGGAAATGGGAGCACAAACATGGTCTGAGAATAAAGTTCAGGGGCCAAAGAGGAAGAAAGCCAGGGCTGAGCGGCTGCACAACACAGACTGTGGGAGAACCATCAGCAGAAAGTTCGCCTGCACCAGTCTCCGCTGACATCTGTTCTCCTGACTTAATAGGAGAAGCCTTCTCAATGAAAGCGTGATGTAAGTCAGAGGTGCCAGCGCATGAGAAGAAGAGGTGCATTCAGACTGGGAAACAACTGCTATGGTTGAGTTGGGCAAGGGAGACACAAACTACCCTCTGGAGATGGAAGTGGTTTCCATCTCCAGAGGACCATGGAAAGATTTTGCCAGCAGGACGCACACTTAAATGCAAGTGCAGCAAGAGCTTTGACACAGGGTCCAGTAGAATCACCTAGGATACCCAAACACTCCCTGTGCTGCTCCACCCTGTAGGATCTGCGCACTGCAGGCAAGCCCAGCCCCTCCTTGCTGTGTCCCTGCTCAGACTGCAGCACTTGTGTGCTAGCTTTAAAGAACAGCAGTTAAAGGAAGGCTGTGTAATAGCCTCTTAGCAGATGAGGAATGGTGTACATGAAGCTCCGTGGCAATACACTAACAAGCAGCACCACACTGAACAGGGACCATGATTTCATAGAATATTAGTACATTCTCAGATGGGTTCTGAGAATTTTCTCAGATGAGCTGGTGTACATTTCCTCAATGGCTTCCACAGGCAATGTTATGTGTAGGTTCTGGTTCATGCACAGGCCAAGGATGGAGGGAGTCAAACTGAATAGGACGACCTGAAGGTAGCATGGTGCTCAAGGAGGAATCCAAGGAAAGGATCTCTCACCTTGTTGTGGCCTCCAGTAGCTAGCAGCCTATGTCTGTGGTTTCAGTTGCATAGCAGCCCATGTTCATTTTACAATAGAGTCTACAATTGGCACAGGAGAGTCCTGCCAAGGTCTCCCACTTCCCCTAACTGTTACTGTTTGTGCTTCTGCAACCACACCCATGCCAATGCTGCTCCAGAGAGTAAGAGTGCTCAGAACAAACCCTGTTTGCAGTTCTCAGGGTGACAGAGGCCCTTGCAGACCCGTCAGCAATAAAAGCAGCTTCTTGTCCCTACTGTGTCAAATTTCTGTGTCCTTGATCCCCTTCATCTCTTACTTCACTAAGAAAATATCAGACCCCACATTTATTATTTTTAGCTTAATTTTATTGATAATACCAATGAGACAGTTTTAAATCCAATTGGTAGGACAGTTTCTATGGTTAATACATTGCATGTTGTCTTCATAGTGGTTGTTCATCATAAAAGATGCAGACACGATATTCTGTCCAAAGACTATTAGTACAAATCTTTCTTTTCATTGAATTAAGGGAAAGTAGTTGTATATCTATCCTAAGTGTTTTGTATATATACATACAATATAGTTCTTCATCATATGCTCTTTTTACTTTAGTTTTATCAAAGATGGGTATTCCTATGTCATTTAAATGTTGTAGATGTGTGAATTCAGCACAATAATCCAATATAGTCCAGTAGTCCATAATAGTAGTGGGTTATCCATAGGACTGGCAATATCAGAAGTTACTAACTTGAGCCTTTTACAGCTCAGCATGTTAATATGGCTTTGCTTTTCATACCTCATTTCATACTTTTCTGCTGGATGGTTAACATGAAGACAACGTAAGCACTATAAAACAAGAAATGTAACTGTTATACCTGACAAGGTCAGTCAAATCTCCTCAGGATTTAGCCTGAAACCCTGTAACACAGTTTGTAGATGTCAGTCATGTGGATGAGTCATGGCAAGTGCTTGACCAATTTGCTCACTGGGAAAGCCTGAGAGAATGATTTCTCTCCATGTGACTCTCTTTTGTCACACTCCACATCATTGATCACTTTCCTCTGTGCTCCCATAATAGCCTTGATCCGAAAATTTGGGACACAACTGAGTAACAGGATGTTATAGTAAAGGTTCTGCTATGTCTTGAGTCCCCACTGACCTTGAAAGGCTAGGGCCCTAATGATGGCTGTCCTTGTACCACTTCTTTTTCTCTAATTTTTGGTCAGACCCCACTTTTCTTAGGGATGGCACTAACTCCATGAGGTAATGAAGAGAGATATGTATAATCCCACTTTGGCCCAGGAGGAAACTGTATAAAAGGTTAGACCTGATTTCCTGGCCAGTTTAATGGCTGGTCCACCTCATTGCCTCATTATCTTTGAAATCTCTGATTCAACTCCCCCTCCCAAGACAGCAACCCAGGTCACACCCTATACCTTTATTCTGAGGAATCTTAGCATAGCTTCCTGAGGTTCCTGAGAACAGCGAGGCTCTAGTAAATTATAGGAAGTGAGCAGGGGATTTGGGGAACCCGTGGTGGACAGTGTGCCGCTCAGTAGTATGGGTCCAGAGGGCAGGGGCTTGTGCCCAGCTTGTGAAGTTGGGGCTGTCTTATGGGACTGAACCCTTAACCTGCGGGGTCTGCACTACCCCCGCTAGTAAGTCTCACAACCGAACTGAATTACCAGACACACAGCTGGTGTAAAGAACTAGTTGTGACAGAAAACGTCCCAGAGCTATAATTAGTGTGCATGTTCAATGCACTGATTGAAACACAGGAATACTCTTAGGTTAAACATGTGGCTCTCTTATGAGTGAAACCTCTTGGATATCTTCAGTGCTTCACCCACAGAGGGCAAAAGCTGCAGAATGCCTAGCTTTGGTTTGGGCAGCTTTTAACAGCTTTTAACACCCCCCACCCTGCAGCGACCAGGCCTCCCACCTCCTGGGGGGGGGAGCATGATTCCACCTTCATGCTCCTGAGTGTGGGCACATTCTGAGTCATCCTTGTTCCTTATTTCCAATCCTGCTTCATTTTCCCCACAGCCAGCCCTGGTCCCTGCATTAGTCATCCTTCATGGGGACAACTGCCAGGCCTCTCTGATGTCATGCCCACACCCCTAGTTCCTAACCCCCAGCTACTTGCCAAATATGATTCTTCCTACAATCGGTGGCCTCTTCCTTTAGAACCCTTCACTTCCAGGGATGTAAAAAGGCCCAGGGTCTGGGGGACCCTGAAGTTGGAAGAAGGGATGACAGCATGGGACATTCATCTCATGCTGCTGGCCTGCAGGAGGCAGGGCCAACTCAGGACGCAGCGCGCAGTTGACTGGGGGAATGGTAAACCCTAACTGGAGGCGGCAGAGACCACTGGTGATCAGAGGGGAGAGGACGCCCGGGTGGCAGAGTGTGAAGAAAGCCCTCCTGGAGGAAGTGCCACCCAAGCCGAGATGTGAAAAGGGAACAGGCGTTTTGGAGCTAGGATCTGGACCAGTGATATACTCCTGGCAAAAAAAGCAAAATGCTCAAAATGGGTGTGAGAGGTGGGGTAGTGTGCGTGCTTGGAGTCATGGGACCAGAACACTGTCTAAGCGGGAATGACCTAGGGCATAGGTGTATTCCTGAGGCCCAATAGGCCATTCCTGGGCCCACAGGACAGACTCATGCACAAGGCAGCCAGGCCTTGAACTGGTGTCACAGGCACCAAGTGATGTGGCTAAGAGCTTTGTAGGGCTGGGCAGGGCCCCCATGGGTTCCAGTATTACTGTAAGAATTAAATGAGGGGGCTAGGGAGATAGTTTAATAGAATAAGCGCTTGCCTGGCAAGAGCAAGGGGCTGAGTTCAATCCCTGGTTCCACAAAAAAAGGAATTAAATAAGATAATATATGGCAAGTCCCTGACTCGAAGTAAGCATCCTATCAACAGTAGTGATTGATGCACTGCTCACCTCATGAGGAAATGGGAAGCTCTGGAGGGGACCCTACGGAGGTCCTGTTACAGAGGGTTACATAGCTGTGCCAGGGGAGGGCAGAGACTTTGTCTAGTATCCGTCCTTATCTCCCTGGCACACAGTAGGTATACTATACATATTAATGGGAGTGCTGTTCCACAGAACCCAGGGACAGATCCGACAGGACATGGAAGTCTGGAGGTGAGCCAAGGTTCCCCTTGAGTCACGCTAATCAGCAGGGTGATTCTAGGAAGTTAGGAGCACAGCATCCCTGAAATGGAAGTGGGGTGTTTTCAGTCTGAGTACTTTCAAAGAAGCCAACCTTTCCTAGAAAGAGCGCAGGTAGTGGCTGCTTTCAAAAGCCACCTTCCTGGCTGCTGTCCTTAGGAGCCTGTGGGGTTCCTGGGCTATGAGGCTCCAGGGGGAACTGGAACTCCAGGGCTATGTATGAGGTCAGCCCTCAGTGAAGCCAGAAGCAGCAAAGAGGAAAGGAAAAGACGTGGCCAGGCGCTCAGAAGGGAGTTTGAGATGAACAGTGGGGCTGGGAACAGAAATGGAACTAGAGGAAGTTGGAAACCCTGGGGACAGGGCGGATGGAGGCTCGCTCCTGCTCTTGCACCCGTGGGAGGCCAGGCTCAGGGCTCAGCACTGCCTCAAAATGACTCATGCCACCCGAGCCTATGCGCATTACTCCTACTTAGGTCAGGAGACGACTGAGGCCCAGAGAAATGATGAGATCGGCCCAAGTTCACACAGCAAGTAAGCCACGGTGTCTGGCTCCGAGCCAGGGCTGCGGACCGCCAAGCCTGCACACTACCCTCTCCACTTCTTCCCGCTCCCCCACCCACCCCGGCTTCTCCCCTCCTCTCCGCTCCTCCATCCTCCCCTCTCCCCCTCTCCCCTCCCCCACCTTCCTCTTCCTTGCCCCGCCCTCTCCTCCTCACCCTCCCCTCCCATTCCGCCCCGCCCCGCCCCTCACCTCACTTCTCCGCAGCGGCGGCGGCGGTATCGGTGGACCCACGTGGTGGGCCAGGAAGCCGCAGCCGCCAGGCGCCGGGGTCGCTGCCCCAGCTGGGCAGTCCCACTCAGCGCGGCGTCGCGCTGGGTGCCTGGGTGCCTGCACTGCCACATGTGCTGCCGCCCGCCGCTGGGCAAGAGCGCGCCTGACGCCGGCCGGGAAGACGGGGGCACGTGGCAGGCGGAGGTTCTCCTTGTTCGGTTTGGTTCTCCTCTCGGGAACCGCAACGCCAAACATGCCAACCACTGATCTGTCCTCCTGGGCACTGTTAGAAGCACATCGAGCTCTGTTGGTTGATGTAGGGTGCTGGGCTCGTGGCTTTCGCTCTCTGGGCTATCACCTTCTGCCTGATAAATGCGCATTCTTGAAGATGGAGGAGGGGATCCATTGCAACCAGGTAGAATGGGAACTCCAGAAGGGCAGAGATTGCCTGTTTTGTTCCCTGGGTTTTGTTTCAGCACTGGCACAGTGCCTGGCACTCCATTAATATTTGTGAGATAAAGGAATGAATCTGTTATTTGGCAATTCCTGGATCACCATAGAAATGCTCTTCTTTATATACTTCGAGGAACATAAATACCAAGACATGTTGAAACCTTTCAGAGGACCTTTTCTAGATTTTGTGTTTGTTGCTTTTTTTGAGACAGGGTCTTGCTATGTAGTTCAGACTGCCTTTAAAGTCATTGTGTAGCCCGGGCTAGTCACAAACTCTCAATGATCCTCCTGCTTCAGCCTCCCCAGTGATGGAATTATTCGTGTGCACCACCACATCTGGCCACCCCCCCCCAAAAAAAAAAAAAAAAAAAACTCTGTTAATAAGCAAATAATCACACAAGACAGAAAACAGAAGTTTGTATCTCCTCATACCTGGTCCTCTCCCCACAGGTGAACCTGCTGGCAGGTTGTCCCATACTCATTCTCTAATACTGGTAGGAGTGAATAGATTTGTGGAGCACTTGCTGTTAGGTCCCAGCTGCTCCTGTAAGCCATGAATTAAGTCACTGACCCTTCATGAGGGCCCTAAGCTGGAACTTGCCAAGAGTTCTAGAGGGACTGGGGTCAGGGCATCGAGGAATAATTCTGGCCTCGAATGTGCCTACGGCTCTGTAGAAAAGCAAAGATGGTCAAGGAGGTCCCCTGCATCTGCTCCCCCTCCTGCACCAGCTCCAGACTCTGGTGTTGGACGGGACTGGATGGGACTCTCCTCTTCACATCGTGGCAGGGTGGCTTGGGCAGCTTGGGATCTGTGAGATAATTTGTGTGGTGTTCCGATAGAGAATTTGAAAACTGATTTCAGCTTGCTTGCTGTCTGAGGTGATTTCACAGAGGGTCCCAACAACTGTCACTAAACTCCCGGGGTCCCAGCTGCCTGGCAGCTTCCATAAAATGCTCCTGAAATGCTGACTTCACCAGCCTGCGGGCAGAAGGGAGGCTCAATTTGCTCATTCAACCGACTAAAGGATAAAAGAAGCCATTAAATGTTTTTTAGCTAAAAATTTTGGAGGAAAAACTGTGTCACTGTTCTTTTGCAAGTGGAGTTTTAAGCATAATGACGAAGCAGGCCAGGTTTGAGCAATCTTATTTATAGGGCTAGGCTTTTTTTTGGGCAAGGGCATAGGGCAGAGGGCAGTGGTCAGGAGAGATAGGATGGGGCTGTGCTATTGTGTCCCCTGGTCAGTGTGGGGTGGTAATGAAGGCTGTGGAGTTTGACAGGACAGACTTGGGTTCTGTCTGGCTCTCTAGCTTTCTGGCTGCGTTATCCTGGCCATGTTACTTACCTTCTCTGTGTTAGAGTCTTGTTATCTGTTAATAATATCCACCTAATTTTTAGGGTTGTTAGGAGGATTAAATCCATGTAATTGATTTAACTTGGTTTAGAAGTGGCTGGGGAGGTAGCTCAGTAGAGTAAGCGCTTGCCTGGCAAGCACAAGGGCCTCAGTTCAATCCCCATTTCTACCAAAAAAAAAAATCTTTCCTAAAGTTCCATGACTGATCTCTTTGTTTTTTATGACAACTCTTGAAAACCTAGAACACAATGACCCTGTAATCTTTTTCTTATGAATGAAAAATACATCATTATTCATCTCAAACCTATCAGTCATTTACCTATCAAAAGATGTCTGAATGCTCTTTATAGTACCCAAAATATACTACTTAGAGCTGCACTAAAAATGTAGACCTGTAACATTTGTTGGTTTTGTTTGCTTTTAAGTACAACTAAGTTGTTTACCTATAATTCAGTTGAAATCATCATTTTTCCTCTACTGTTTATGCATTAAGTAACCTTTAAAAGTGGGTGTATGTTGCCTGTAGATGTAGCTCAGTGGTAAGCACTTGCTTAGCTTGACAGAGGCCCTGCAAATCCCTAGCACATCAGCAAGAGTTACATGTATTAGTAACTAAAAGTTAGGTATGTATTAGTAACTAAAAGTTAGCACATATACTGTAATACATTTAGTTTGATACAGTGATGATGTAATTGAAACTGATATTAAATTTTGAAGTTGGGCATTAAAGTTAGATTTAGCTCAGCATTAGAATGCTCACCTAGGAAGCTGAAAGTCCTGGGTTCGGACCTCTGCACCAAAAACAAAAAGTAAACCTCAACTGTTTTATCCTTGCTTTGCTGATGTGCTTCAGCAAGTCAGTTCCCTGTTCTTGCCCTTATGCAAGGTTCGGGACCTTTCATGAAAATAAAATCATCGGACATGGTGGTGCACACCTGTAATCCCAGCACTCAGGAAGCTGAGGCAGGAGGATGTCCATAAATTTAAAGCCAGCATGAGCTACATCATGAGTTCAAGGCAAGCCTGAACCTACATACCAAAACCTTTTGCCAAAAAATCAAAGTAAACATAAAATTATATAATGTGTAGTAGACTTTTGTGGCTGGCTTTTACTTTTAATGGCTAAATATTCCATCGTGTGGATATGTACACCATATATATTATTTGTTGTTTGCCCCATCAGTTGATGGATCACTGGGTCACTTCCACTTTTTTTAGGGTGGCTTCAAACTCCTTAGCTCAGGTGATCCTCCTACCTCATCCTCCCAAGTGCTCGGATTACAAGCACATGACAGCACCAGGTACTTATTTGTAGTCTTTAATTTATGGATATGCTATTGTGAATATCAAAGAACAAATTTTGGATTGATCACCTGTTTCCACTTTTTTGAAGTATACATTATCTCAGCAGAAATGTTTATTCAAGTATTTTTTCCTACTAATTAGGCTTTTCATATTTTTAGTGTTGAATTAAAGAGTTTGTTATCCAGCATAGCCAAACTTTATCAGATATATGATTTTGCAAATATCTTTTCTGGTTCTGTTGGTGGTTATTTTATTTTCTAGGCATTAACCTTTGACATACAAATTGTTTTATATATATATATATATGTATTTTTTTTTCTGAGAAAAAAAGGATATATTTAGAAATAGCGAGCTGGACTCATTTAGATAATTCCAATTTTGTAGCAACATCCAATGCCTCATAAGCAGGAGCCAGTCGAACATATGCCTACTTCTCTCCATCAGACCTGCAAAGGGTACTGAACTTGGCAACATGGATGTCATAGAGCATCATAGTCCAGGCTGGTCTTGAACTTGCAATGCTCCCGATATTTCCCAAATATTAATATTGTAACAGTTCGGCTTTCTTGACCTTATTTTTTTTGGGGGGGTACTGGTAATCCAAACCTTGCACTCCTCAGGCAGGCACTTAACCACTGAGCAATCTCCCCACCCACTTGTTTTCTTTCTGTCTTTTTACATATGTGTATGTATTTGTGTACACAATCACAGTTAGTATACTACCTATCTGCCTATCTGTCTCTATGATTTCTTTTTTCTGAACCATTTAAGAGTAAGTTGCTAGGGGGCCAGGGAGATGGTTCTGTAGCATAAGCACATGCCTGGCAAGCACAAGGATCTGAGTTCAACCTCCAGTTCCTCAAAAAAGAAATAGCAGCTTACTATAGGGCTGGAGAGATTGCTCAGTAGAATAAGAAATTGCCTGGCAAGTGCAGGGTCCTGAGTTCAGTCCCTGGTACTGAAAAAAAAAAAACATAAAAAAACATAAAATAAAACCAAAAGTGAGTTGCTGACCTAATGCCCCTTCAGCCCTAAGTGTGTGGGTGTGCATTAGGCCTAGCCAGTATCTGCTCCAGGTGTCCTCAGGGCTCACTCTATATGTGGCTCACCTTCACCATGTTTCAGACTGCTCCAGAGCCACCTCACTGTGGTTTCATCCCAGGCAAACAAATGCTATTATGTTGTTGTTGCGCTAGAAGTCTGTAATAATTTTCAAAGCAGTTCCCCTCCTCTACACTGTCCCCTACCATCTAGCACCCACACTGCAATCAGAATGGAGTGCATGTGTGTGTGTGTGTGTGCATGTGTGCATGTATGTGTGGGGTGTGTGTGTGTGTCTGTCTGTCTGTCTATCTGTAGGGATTGAACTCAGGACCTTGTGCTTGCCAGCATAGTGTTTATTCCACTGAGCTATCTCCCCAGCCCCCTTTCTTTTCTTTGCTTGTACCCATGGACTCTTATAGCTTAGGGTCCTTATACAGCTATTTCCTCTGCAGGAATGTTTTCTTTCTTTTCAAGTAGTAGAATTTTTATTTTACAAAATGTATTAGGTACAGGGCCTCAGTACACAGCAGCTGGGACTCAAAGATTTTCAGCTTTCCCCAGCACTTGGATAACAGGCGTTCACCACCGTTCGTTGTCTTGGTCGCTGGCTCACAGCGCCCATGGTGGGGCCAATACAGCATGTGGTGCCCGGAATCAAACCCTAGTCCCAGCGCTTAACTAAGCAGGCACTTAGTCAGCTGAGCTATCTTACCAGCCCCATAAATACTTTCAAAACAAGTATTTCCTTTTAATATTCATACAGAAAATGTCCAAAAATAACACAAACCATTCACTGATATTTCCCAAATATTATCATTTTAACAGTATGGTTTTCTCGTCTTTTTTTGTTTTTGGGTACTAGGGATTGAACTCAGGACATGTGTTCTTTCTGTGTTTTCCCATATGTGTGTGTATGTAGGTGTGTACACATCCATGCAATACCTCGGTCAGTATACTACCTGTCTGCCTATCTGTCCCTATGATTACTTTTTTCTGAAGCATTGAAAAGTAAGTTGCTGGGGGACTAGGGAGATGGCTCTGTAAAATAAGCCCTTGCCTGGCAAGCGCAAGGACCTGAGTTCAATCCCCAGTTCCTCAAAAAAGAAGTAGCAGCTTACTAGATTGCTGGAGAGATAGCTCAGTAGAATAAGCACTTCCTTGGCAAGTGCAGGGTTCTGAGTTTAATGCCTGGTACTGCAAATAAATAAAATAAAATAAAAGTAAAATATAAAATAAAATATAATATAAAATAAAATACAAAATAAAATAAAAACCAAAAGGAAGTTGCTGAGCTAATGCCCCTTCAGCCCTAAGTGTGTTGGTGTACATTTGGTCCAGTCTGTGCCTGTAAAAGGTGTCCTCAGGGTTCATTGTATATGCTTTGACTTTCTCCATGTTTCAGACTGCTCTAGAGCTACTTCACTGTGATTTCAACCTAGGCTTATAAATGCTTTTTTGTTGATGTTGTTGAGCGACAATTCTGTAATAATTTTCTAAATGTTTCCCCTGCTCTACACTGCCCCCTGTCATCTAGCCCCCACAAAGCAATCAGAATGGGGTGTGTGTGTGTGTGTGTGTGTGTGTGTGTGTGTGTGTTTCAACCAACGTCTCTCTGCAACTCATGCTAGCCTTGAGCTCACTGCATAGCCCAGACTGGTCTTGAACTTGAATGATACACCTGTGAATCCTTTCAGAGTGCTGTGATTATAAGTGATGCCTGGGGATTGAACTCAGGTCCTTGTGCCTGCCAGGCAAGTACTTATTCCATTGAGCCATAACCTTGACTTTGAGTTCAGTTCTTTTTCTTGATTTTCTTTTTTTGTGCTACCAGCGATTGAACTCAGGACCTTGTGCTTGCCAGCCTAGTGCTTATTCGACTGAGCTATCTCCCCAGCCCCCTTTATTTTGTTTGCTATCACCCACGGACTCTTGCAGCTTAGGGTCTTCACAGCTACATCCTCTGCAGGAGTGTTTTGTTTTCAAGTAATATAATTTTTTAAATATATTTGGTACAGGGCCTCACTACACAGCAGCTTGGACTTGTATATTTTCAGCCTCCCCTAGCACTTGGATAATAGGCATGCACCACTGGGACTGGTCTTGGTGGAGGGCTCAGAGTGCCAGAGGCATGTCCAACATAGCATGTGGTGCCCAGAATCAAACCCTAGGCCCTGCGCTTACCTAAACAGGCACTTAGTCAGCTGAGCTATCTCACCAGCCCCATGAATCTTTTTAAAATAAATATTTTATTATAAAATTCATACAGAAAATGCCCCAAAATAACACAAACCCTTCGGTGGTATTTTCCAAATATTATCATTTTAACACTTTGGCTTTCTCGTCTTTTTTGGTGGGGGGCTACTGGAGATCAAACTCAGGACCTTGCACTCTTCAGGCAGGCACTGATCTATCTCCCCACCCACTTGTGTTCTGTCTTTTTCCATATGTGTATGTTTGTGTGTACACATCCATGTAATAACTCTGTCAATATACTACCTGTCTGCCTATCTGTCTCTATGATTACTTTTTTTTTTTTTCCAATTTGGAAGCAGATATTTTATTAACTGACCAAATCATAAAAACACCATGGTAGATACCTTAGTTCATCCTTCTAATAAGCCTGTTGATCTGGTCTTCCCTATTTCCAGCATCTCCACCTTACACAAAATGGGTGGGCTTTTTCTTCATTCTACCTTGTGGAGATAATAATTTAAATGGCTACAAGAAGTTATTTGCCTCTTTAAAGCATTTTCCAACAGTACAGATCTCATGAATCAGATCCTCCATGCAGATGATTCCATATTTACCAAGAGATCGAGCAATCAATGAATTATCCATCAAGGCAATTCGCTTCTTATTAATTTTGCCATAGCCACTCTTGTATATTAGTTCGTTCACTGACTTCAGGTTTGGGTGCCCCCATGCAACGTATGGCTCCACAATTCTCAGCATGTTAATTAAAGCCTTGTTGAGCTTAATGAAGGTACCATTGAAGATTTGGCGAAGGCGAAGAAGCTGCATCACTTTGCGGCCCTTTGGGCTCACACCATTAATACCCCTGATCCGGATAACGAATGCCAGTTTGGGCTCTGCAGGGACATAGAAGTTGCCAGCTTTTCTTGCCATCCTAGCCATTTGGATCTCAGTTCTGTACATCTGTCTGTACTCCTTATGATAGTGCCTCGCTTTTTCATAGATGAGCTTCCTCCTCACCTTGTGAAGCATCTTCTGGGCAAACTTCTTTCTCAGGCGCTTTATCTTCAGCTCTGCAAAATGTTTTTGCTTTTTCATTAGGGTTTCTGGCACAGCAGGAACCTTCTTTTTCTTCTCTTCTACACTCTCCATGATTCCAGCCAGAAAAAGAGCTATGATTACTTTTTTTTGAACCACTTAAATGTAAGTTGCTAGGGGGGCAGGGAGAATAAGCCCTTGCCTTGCAAGTGCAAGGACCTGAGTTTAATCCCCAGTTCCTCAAGAAAAAGAAATAGCAGCTTACTAAATTGCTGGAGAGATAGCTCAGTTGAATAAGAAATTTCCTGGCAAGTGCAGGGTCCTGAGTTCAATACCTGGTACTGCAAAAAAATAAAATAAATAAATAAAACCAAAAGTGAGTTGCTGACCTAATGCCCCTTCAGCTCCAAGTGTTTCGGTGTGCATTTGGCCCAGCCTGTGCCTGCTCGCTCCAGGTGTCCTCAGGGCTCACTCCTTATGTGGCTCACCTGCACCATGTTTCACACTGCTTCAGAGCCACCTCACCATGACTTCATGCCAGGCATACAAATTTTATTTTTTTGGTGTTGCGGTAGAAGTCTGTAATAATTTTCTAAATAGTTCTGTTGCTTACACTGCCCCCTGCCATCTAGCCCCCATACTGCAATCAGAATGTGTGTGTGTGTGTGTGTGTGCGTACATGTGTGAGTGATTCAGGATCTCTGTGCAGCTCATGCAAGCCATGAGCTCACTGCATAGCCCAGGCTGGTCTTGAACTTGCAATGATTATCCTGCCTATCATTGCTGAGTGCTGGGATTATAAGTGATGCCCAGGGATTGAACTCAGGCCTCTGCACTTGCCAGTGAAGTGCTTATTTGACTAAGCTATCTTCCTAGCCCCCTTTCTTTTCTTTGCTATCACCCATGGACTCTTGCAGCTTAGGGTCTTTGCACAGCTACTTAATTCACAGGAATGTTTTCTTTCTTTTCTTTTGAACTAATAGAATTTTTATTTTTTAAAATGTGTTCTGTACAGGGCCTCAGTACGCAGCAGCTGGGACTCAAAGATTTTCATCCTCCCCTAGCACTTGAATTACGGGTGTGCACTACCATGCCTGGTCTTGGTGACTGGCTCAGCGCACCTTGATGGGGCCAATGTAGCATGTGGTGCCCGGAAACAAACCCTAGTCCTTGTGCTTATCTAAGCAGGCACTTAGTCCGGTAAGCTATCATACCATCCCCATAAAACCTTTTAAAACAAATATTTTATTTTAAAATTCATACAGAAAATGTCCCAAAATAACACAAACCCTTCCTGACATTTCTCAAATATTGTTTTAACAGTTCGGCTTTCTCATCTTTTTTTTTGGGTGGGGGGCGGTAGGGGGATCGAACTCAGGACCTGGCTATCCTCAACTGAAGCCACTGAGCTCTCTCTCCAACCCACTTGTTTTCTTTCTGTCCTTTCCCATATGTGTATGTATTTGTGTACAAATCCATGCAATACCTTTGTCAGTATACTACCTGTGTGCCTATCTGACTCTATGATTTCTTTTTTCTGAACCATTTAAGAGTAAGTTGCTAGGGGGCCAGGGAGATGGCTCTGTAGCATAAGCACATTCCTGGCAAGCACAAGGATCTGAGTTCAACCTCCAGTTCCTCAAAAAATAAATAGCAGCTTACTATAGGGCTGGAGAGATTGCTCAGTAGAATAAGAAATTGCCTGGCAAGTGCAGGGTCCTGAGTTCAATCCCTGGTATTGCAAAATAATAAAATAAAACTAAAAGTGAGTTGCTGACCTAATGCCCGTTCAGCCCTAAGTGTGTGGGTGTGCATTTGCCGAGCCAGTACCTGCTCCAGGTGTCCTCAGGGCTCACTCTATATGTGGCTCACCTTCACCATGTTTCAGACTGCTCCAGAGCCACCTCACTGTGATTTCATCCCAGGCTACTATGTTGTTGTTGCACTAGAAGTCTGTAATGATTTTCAAAATAGTTCCCCCACACTGCAATCAGAATGCTGTATGTCTGTGCACACACGCGTGTGCATGCGTGCATGTGTTTGAACCAGGGTTTCTGTGCAGCTAGTTCTAGCCTTGACACCACTTCGTTTCCCAGGCTGGTCTTGAACTAGCAATGATTATCCTCCCTATCCTTGCTGAGTGCTGGCATTTTAAGTGATGCCTGGAGAGTGAACTCAGCACCTTCCACTTGCCAGCGAAGCGCTTATTCCACTCAGCCATCTTCCTGGCACTAACCTTGCTTTTTTCTTTTTTGCGGTACCAGGCATTGAACTCTGGACCTTGTGCTTGCCAGCCTACTGCTAATTCGACTGAGCTATCTCCCCAGGCCCTTTATTATCTTTGCTAACACCCATGGACTCTTGCAGCTTAGGGTGTTTACACAGCTACTTCCCCTGCAAGAATGTTTTCTTTTTTTGTTTTCAAGTAATATAATTTTTTTTTTTTTTAATGGATTTGGTATAGGGCCTCACCAGGCAGCAGCTTTCAGTCTCCCCTAGCACTTGTATTACAGGCGTGCACCACCATGCTTGGTCTTGGTGGCTGGCTTACTGCGCCCCGGCTGGGGCCAATGTAGCATGTGATGCCCAGAATCAAACCCTAGTCCCTGTGTATACCTAAGCAGGCACGTAGTCAGCTGAGCTATCTCACCAGCCCCATAAATCCTTTGAAAACAAATATTTCATTTTAAAATTCATACAGAAAATGCCCAAAAATAACACAAACCCTTCACTGATATATCCCAAATATTATCATTTTAACAGTTCGGCTTTTTTATCTTTTTGTCGGGGGAGGGTACTGGGGATCAAACTTAGGACCTTGCACTCCTCAGGCAGGCACTTAAGCCACTGAGCTATCTCCCCAAACCACTTGTTTTCTTTCTGTCTTTTCCCATATGTGTAATTATTTGTGTACACATACATGCAATACCTATGTCAGTATACTACTTGTCTGCCTATCTGTCTCTATGATTTCTTTTTTCTAAAACGTTTAAAAGTAAGTTGCTAGGGGGCCAGAGAGATGGCTCTAAGAATAAGCACTTGCCTGGCAAGCACAAGGACCTGAATTCAATCCCCAGGTCCTCAAAAACATAAGTAGCTTACTATAGGGCTGGAGAGATATCTCAGTAGAATAAGCCCTTGCCTGACAAGTGCAGGGTCCTGAGTTCAATCCCTGGTACTCCAAAAAATAAAATAAAATAACGGCAAAAGTTGCTGACCTATGCCCCTTCAGCCCTAAGTGTGTTGGTGTGCTTTGGCCCAGCCAGTACCTGCTTCAGGTATCCTCACAGCTCACTCTATATGTGGCTCAAATGCACCATGTTTCAGAATGCTCCAAAGCCACCTCACCATGATTTCCACCCAGGCATACAAATTCTATTTTCTTCTTCTTGTTGTGCTAGAAGTCTGTAATAATTTTCTGAAAAGTTCCCCTGCTCTACACTGCCCCCTGCCATCTAGCCTCCACTCTGGAATATGAATCGTGTGTGTGTGTGTGTGTGTGTGTGTGTGTGTGTGTGTGTGTGT
>PVKA01024252.1:0-13381 GCA_004027165.1 Ctenomys sociabilis | reverse complement strand
AACTCAGGCCCTTATGCTTGTCAGGGAAGCGCTTATTCCATGGAGCCATCTCCCTGGCCCTGAGTTCCTTTCTCTTCCTTGCTTTTTTTCTTTTTTGCTATACCAGGGATTGTACACAGCACCTTGTGCTTGCCAGTGTTGCACTTATTCGACTGAGCTATCTCCCTAGTCCCCTTTCTTTTCTTTGCTGGCATCCATGGACTCTTGCAGCTTAGGTTCCTTAAACAGATAGTTCCCCTACAGGAATGTTTACTTTTTCAAGTAATATAAATCTTTTAAAAATGTATTTAGTACAGGGCCCCTCTACACAACAGCTCGGACTCATAGTTTTTCAGCTTCCCCTAGCACTTGGATTACAGGCGTGCACCACCATGCCTGGTCTTGGTGGCTGGCTCATTGCGCCCTGGCTGGGGCCAATGTAGCATGTGGTGCGCCTGTATGAGAGTGGGACATGCAAGCACAGAAGCTCTCCCATTCACTGGGCCTGGGCTTTGGTGGTTCTGCAGGGCTTCCAAGAGAGTGGTGGATGTTCTCACTCATAGGGCAGGCTGTGCTAGGTCTGGATGGGGCAAGGCAGGTCCACCAAAAGCAGGGAAAGGTCTCTTGCACTGGCCTGGTCTTGGTGCAGCGGATGTATGACAGAGCATAAGCTCTCCCACACACTTGCAGGACCTGGGGTTGGGCGGCTCTCAAGGCTTCACTTTTAGAAGCACAAACCACATTGTCCAAGGAATCTGATATTCATGGAGAAGTCAGGCCTTACATAGGATTCCATTCTTGACCTTAGCAATGAAGGAGGTAGAAAGATGTTTCTAATGTGGGCCTGCCCACATTAGAAAAGCTCAGTTTCTTAAGGGAAATCTTAAAGTAATCAGGATGCTGTGGTTCGAATCCCAGACCCTTTGGCCATTGCAGACTTGCCTTGAAGGCCTCTTGAGCCAGCCAAAATAAAAAAAAATATATAGAAACTTCTGAACTTTATCCATACAGTAAGGAGGACGGCAGAATCTTCATATATCCTTTTTCTGCAGACAGTGACATGGTGATAATTGTGAATTTCTGGGGTAGCCAAAGGAATTTTAAATAGGAAACTTAGTTTTGAATGGATACAGGAACAAACATACAATACCCAGCAGCCCAATGTGCTAGAATTTGCCTAGACTTTCTCCATTTAGAACTCACTAGTAGAAACACAAACTGGTAGAAAAATCAGGAATGCAAGGACATTTGAAACCTTTCATTGGACTCACACATTTGTAACAAGGAGAGCGACTTTCTAATGGGGGCTTCCCCATGACCTGAGTTATTTCAGTCCCTACTAAATCAGACCAGTTAGTCTCAGGATACTGGGGTTTGATCCACATATCCTCATGCCTTACCAGAGCTATGCTGAAGACATCCTGAGGAAAAAAAAAATCCTTCTCAGCTGTTTCTATACATGGAACTGAAAGGCAGGAACTTTGAGGTAACTATTTCTGAGGACAATAGCATGCTGACACATTATGAATTATGGTGTTTTCAAATTGAATTTTGAACCAAGAATACTGTTTGTTGCTGTATGAAGGAACAGGCTTAGGAAGGCCCAGGCTTCGCAATGTGCCTAAAAGTTGTCCGGAATTTCTCCATTAAGAACTCACTCTTAGAAACAAAGATTGAAATGTATTGTACAAAGATTCCAATATACATAGAGAAGTCAGGACTTATGCATTTTTGACCTTAGAAATAAGGTGGATAGAAAGAGTGTTTCTTATTGGGGCCAGCCCAATAGATCTGTGGTTTCCGTGACTTCTTAAAGTAATCAGGATGCTGTGGTTCCATACCCTAATCCTCAAGCCATACCAGTCCTACCCTGAAGGCAACCTGAATCAGCGAAAAGGAAAAAACAAACAAACAAAAAACCCTTCTAAACTTCTATTGTATAGGGAGCTGTATGGCAGGATCTTTACTTACACTTTTCCTGCACAGACTGGCATGGTGGGGATTGTGAATTTCTAGGGTAGCTGAAGGAATTTTGACCTGGAAATTTAGTTTTTCACTGGATACGGAAACAGATAGTATGCCCAGCCCCCCAAACTGGTAGAACTTAGGTGGACTTTCTATATTTAGAACTCACTCCTAAGAACATGAATACTAATGTAGAAAGAATCAGGTATACATGTGCATGTGAATCCTTCCAATGGACTCACACTTTGGTGAACACATCAATAAAGAGGAGAGAAAGAGTCTTTCCAGTGGGGACATACCCATTACCTGAGTTCTTTCTGTGCCTACTGAATCAGAGCAGTCAGTCTCAGGATACTGGAGTTTGATCCCCATATCTTCATGCCCTGAAGGCCTCCTGAGCCAGCCAGAAAAAAAAAATCCATCTCAGCTTTTTCTATACATAGAAGACAGAAATGTCAAGGATACTTTTTCTGAGAATAGCATGCTGAGAATCTGAATTATTACTGTGTCTTCCAATTGAATTTTGAACCAGAAGTACTGTTTGGTGCTGTATAGAGGAACAGGCTTAAGAAGGCCCAGCTTCCCATAGCAACTAAAGGTTGTCTGGACTTTCTTCATGAGAATTCCCTCTTAGAAACAAAAACCATATTGTAGAAGGAATCAGATATGCAAGAAGTCAGGCCTTACACAGGACTCACACATTCTTGATCTTAGCAATAAAGGGGATAGAAAGAATGTTTCTAATGGGGGCTTAAGTGACTTCTTGAATAAAGTAATCAGGAGGCTGTGTTTCGATCCCCAGATCCTCAAGCCATACCAAACCTGCCCTGAAGCCATCCTGAGCCAGTGGGAAAAAAAACAAAAAAACGCTTCTGAACTTTTTCTATATAGACAGCTCATCAGGGCAGGATCTTCACGTATACTTTATCTGCAGAGACTGGCTTGGTGGGGATTATGAAATTCTGGGGTAGCCAAAGCAATTTTGAACTGCAATTTTAGTTTCTCCCTTTACATAGGAACAGAGGTAGGATGCCCAGATTCCCAAATGGTACCTACATATCAACTTGCTCCAGATCCTAATGTTTTTGTCAGCAAGCAAACTGCCAAATCCCCAAGCCTTCTCTCTATATTTTAGGCCATTTTCTTCTCTGGACTCACATACCATCTTACTTTACTGTTTCTGCTATTGCCCTGGCCAAGTACTATTGCTCCTTTTTAGTATTTGTTTTGTCCTCTGCTCTTCCCTCACTAGATCCCTGAATGATGGGAGTACTCAGTGTAATAACTTGCACATTCCATCAAGGCAAGTGCATCTAACACTGTTGCACAGAGGTAGTCCACACTACTCGACATGATCTCTTCCCTGAGTGGCAGAGGCTTATCAATCCATCAAAACTTTCCACTTGGAAATCAAATGGTATCTCAAATATTGCCAAGAGCCAATGACTAGGTGAGTAACTCTGGAAAGGCAAAATTCTAGCATGTACTTCAGCCATATAAGTGGATGCTCAAGTTCCTAAACAACTAGTCACCTTTGATTATCCTTTCCATCCTTATTCACTACATCCAGGTCATGTCTGTTATTTTCAACATGGGTCTCAAATCTACCTCTACTTATCACCCCCACTATCCAAAATGGTTCAAACTACTATCATTTCTGTCTTGGACTGTCCAATGGCTTCTTAAAAGTTATTACTTTTATATAGCTTTACTACAACTCAATCTTCAGATGAGCTAGGACACTTTTTCTAACATGACAAATTGACTCACGTTACTCTGCTTAAAAATGACTTTTGATGGGGGTTGGCCAAATAGCTCAGCGGATTAAAGCACCTGCAAGCAGGTGCAGGGGCCAGGGTTCAATCCCCAGGGCCTGTAGTGCTGGCTCTGCCCCCCAGGGTGCGCTGAGAAGGCAACTAAAAGTGGGTATGATGGTGTGTGCTGGTAATCCCAGCTCTTGGAGGCTGTAAACAGGCAGATCACTATGAGTCCAATCTAGTAGAAAGACCCGGAACACCTTGTAGACACTTCCCTGAAACAAACAAACAAATAAATAATTTGGGGGTCAGGGAGATGGCTCAGTAGAGCTCTTGCCTGGCAAGAGCAAGAGCCTGAGTTCAATCCCTAGTTCCGCCAAAAAAAAGACTTCAGATGAATTCATGTTGTGTTTAGAGTACAATGTGTCCCAAGGCTCACAAGGACTGGCTGTCATTTCTCACATCTCTCAGACTTTGTCTGCTGCTACTGTCTATCCTACCAAATTCTAACCTCCTTTGTCTCCTTCCAAGAGCAGCAGATGGAAGACGATGGAGAAGGGCTTTGCCTGGAACTTTTTTCTGCTTCAAGGTTTCTGCAATTATGTCCTTTTAGCCTGGGACAGGCTCTTGGCATTCAACTCTCAACTCAAATACCAATTGCTCAAAGAAGCCAGGCTAACTTTGGCATCTAAAATTATTCTCATGCTACTACATAAATTCTATCACAGTATTTAGCAAAATTTTGTTTATGTGGCATATTAAATGGAAGGAATTTCACCTGGCTTGCTCCCTACAGATCCTAAAAGCTGAGCATACAGTGGACACTCAAGAAACACATGAAAAATGAGTATCTCAATCCTCCTTGTATCTAAAATTCTCTTATAGTGGGAGTTCTGTAAGAAAGGACAGAATATAATGGGCATTTAGGCAACAAGATCCAGTTTATATCAATCACATCATGGGGTCGATTTCTTCTTTCCATTTAAAATTACACTTTCTACAAAAATCTGTCAAAGAAAATCTACTAAAACAAACATACATACATAAAATATAAGAGCTTACGAACACAGAAAGGCAAGTTTAAAGATACCACACTGCCCCAACAGACTGAGAGCACTTCCTAACTGGGCACCAAGTCAGATGTCAGCACTTTTTTTATCTTTTTATAGGACTATTTGTTATTTCTAACAATGTACTAGTTTAAATATACCAAAGAATCAGCTGAATGTTAGAAGAGATGTGTGAGCTGAATGACTAAGCATAATACCCACCCAGTCAGCATAAAATAATTTTCTGTTGACTGGATGCTTCCTAAGAATGTGGGTTATGGACAAAAACATCTGTAACTTATAAATGGCTCAAAGGAGCTTTCCAGATGTGTGGCTGATTCATAAAAGTTTATTATTTATAAACAGTAAATACCTCCAAGTACCACACATGATTCTCCCTATATTCTCAGTGGGAAGAAGAAACAGGTACCTTCCCATTTCATAGTTCCATTCCACTCTATGTTAGGCCAATTAAAACAGCATAAATACATACACAGCTCTTACTTAATGGGTCTAGAGAAATCCCACTGTTTTACCTGGATCCTGGAAGCTGAGCAAAGTCAACTATCATTGTTTTAGGATTTTAGGATTAAATGAAACATTCAGGAAATAAAATAAGACCCTCTAGGTTTTTTGTATTTAAAGACAAAACCACCAATCATACATTATGAACAACATTTTCCATACTGTCATAATATAAAACAAATCCTTTATTTTTCAAGTTTTTAAAAAACAATTTTACACTTAAGCCACCCTCAATGACAAGCTCAAAATTTATCAGTTCATAAATTTTAAAAACAAACCACAACTAAAGCACCCACTCTGTGCATAGCACTTATCCTAGGTGCAATAAAAGGGAATCTTAACCTTACAAAGGAGGTTTCACTTTCTGGAATTGTATTCTGTCCTTTCCCAGATAGTAAAAATAAATACAATTGTCATTACTTCTCACTAATCTGCCCCAAACCCACCTCTGACTCACAGGAAAGTTGATTTCTAAAAAATTTAAGAAGCAAGGAATTTAGCTCCTGTTTCCCCAAAAATAAGAAAGCAAATTTCCTTTACATTAAAAAAATATTATTATTATTATTTTATGAAAGAGTAGTTTGTTGCTAGTAAGCATTTTAAAAAATTCTTTTAAAAACTAAAGAGCTTTTCTTTGTTTTCCTCCAGTATTGCCTTTTCTAGTATAAGGTACATCAGATACCTTTTTATGCTGTTTTTTCTTTCCTAAGTACTGTATCTTGAACACAAACCACTCCCAAGAGTAGTGATAAAAAATATTTTAAAAACTTTAAAGGTAAGTAACCTACATTACCTGGATGAAGTAAAAACATAAAAAGCAGTTGGCACTAAAACAGCTATTCCAAATATCTGTGTCTAAACAATTTTAAAAACTGTTTATTAAGAATGCACCCTTAATCCAAAGTAACTATGTTTTTAAAAAATTTTGCCCCCCAAAATTTACAAAATCCCTTTCAATTCAACTTAATAAAAGTGATACCTAAAACATATTCCAGATCATTATCTCTGTCTTTAAAAAAGTTCTGATTCTAAAAGCATTCCTAAGGCCTGGTGCTCTGGAAGAAAATGTGCTTCTGCAGACATTGCATTACAAAGGCAATAGCCACGACAGGAACCGTGTTCTGCTGCTCTGGGACTGAGAGAAGTCAGACGTAGGCTCCAAGAGCGGCATGGAATTCTGTGAGACACTGGACCAACTGCTGAAACTTGGGCCTCTCCTCTGGATCTAAGGCCCAGCAACAGGCCATCACAGCAAATCTGTAGGGACAATGGAAAATGTCACTACTGAAATAGCACTCCTCACCTTTTGATTAATTTAATAGCAGTTCTGTTTTGTTTAAATGAAAATATGCAAAATATATTAAAAGTGATTAACTTCGCTATGTGTTGGCAACTCTAAAATGAAAAGTTAAGATTAGTTATTTGAATTATATGGGTCCTCATGATAGAATACCAAAACATTTCAACCAATGCTAATGAAAAAACATAAAATATAGTCAAATAATGATAAATTACGACAGGAAGAACTTAACAGAAAGTTGTACCTAAGCTCTAGGAGCCCTGGATCTACATCCAACCTTGGTCTGCTATAGAAATCTTCAGGGTATTCTGAAGACTGTACTCATCTATACACCCCCTTACTTCCACCAGCCTCCTGCCCACCCCACTTCCACAATATGGAAGATTAGCTACATGAAGAAAGCAGAAGACAGGAAGCAACTGTGCCTTTCAGTAGTACAGAGCATCTTCTTTGTGTCAATGGATACTGGCAAGTCAAGGTGACCCTGACAAAGGCCTTTATAAAGATTATGCCCCTCTGTTTAAACAAGTCACATAATAGCAGTCAGTTTGCTCACTGTGCACATTAGTCTCTCCGACTAATTTATAGTGTTTGCATTACATATTATAAATATGTCAACTATGGAAAAGAGTAAATGAATCTGATTTTGTGATTCTCTACTAAAGTCTAGTTCAAGCCTGAAAAGCTGCTATTCTCAAAAGGGATCTCTGTATGATTATGAAAAACCTCTTCTTTTATAACGATGAAATGAGATTCATGTGTCCAGTCTCCAAAAAACTCACAATTCATCAGGACAGTTGATTGGCTGGGCTATCCGGTAACCATCTTTCAGGTATGCAGCCATCTCAAAGGGATCAATATCCACATAGGGCGTCTGGCCCAGAGTCATAAGCTCCCACAGCGTCACTCCAAAGGCCCACTAGGAAAGGAGGAGAGACAGATGGAGGGACATTTACAACTATCATCTGGATGCTGCAGCCTTCAGACAGCTAAAAGTTAAAAAACAAACAAACAAACAAAAAAAAAAAAAACGGCAGTTCAACTCCTAAGGAAAGCAAAAGAGTATTATACAAAAGTAAGCTCTTATACCAAATTAGTTTCTCTTGCTGGGAAAAAGAAAACAGGATATTTCAATGAATGTATCCTTTAATGTAAACATTAGTACTATCTACTGTAAGTAATAAAATTTATCAAAGGAAAATTTTTATTGATTATAAGATACAAATCCCAGACCAGATATGAATTATATCTAAGATTTTGCTGATACAAAAATTTGTAACTTTAGGGCTCACCAAATAGCTCAGCAGGTTAAAGCACCTGTTTAGGCAGAAAAAGTGGTCATGGTTGGATCCCTGGACCTACCATGTTGGGCTCCGCCCCTGGGGTGCACTGAGATGGCGATTGAGACTGGGTGTGGTAGTACACACCTGTAATCCAGCACTTGGGAGGCTGTAAAAGGAGGATCACTGAGTCTGATCTACACAGTGAGACTCCATACTAAACACAAACACACACATTTATAACTTTAAAAATTACAGGTTGTTAGAGCCAGCCAAATAGCTCAGCACATTAAAGCCCTGTTTTGGATCCCACCCTGCTACGCAGGCCTCACCCCTGGGGGGTGGGGGGAGGCTGAGACAGCCATTGAGACTAGGTGTGGTGGCATGTGCCTATAATCCCAGCACTTGGGAGGCTGAAAACAGGCAAATCACTAGGAGTCTTACCTATGCAGTGAGTCCTGTAGACCCTATAGATCCCATATTAAACACATTTTTTAAAAATTATGGGTTGTCTATATGACTGAGAAACAGAAAATGAATGACTTCAGCCTAAATGGAAACAAGAACATCCTGAGTGAGAGAAACACACAAAATCATATAAAATATATAGATATTTAAGTTAGAGAAGAAGTGATGCTTGGGGATCAAATCTACGTCTTTGTATGTGCAAAACACTTGCTCTACCATTGAACTCCATCTCTACCCCTGTACTTAAAAAGTGTTAATTAACCTACAAAAAATATTCTAAAAATTATCTTCCAATCTTCCTAAAGTAAAAAATCAGCTTATTTAAAACCAGCATATGAACTATCAGTAGGAGTACTGTGAAAGCAGCAATAGTACCTATTTATGCAATGATTGGGGCTTCCCAATTTGGTATAGCCCTTGCCACATCGCCCAATACCCTGGATATGGCATGGTGGACGGGCAACATGTCCACACAGAGCCACTATAGTATGTGAACTGCAAGGTCAGAAGCTGGACAAGGAAGGAGATAAGTGTGAGTCCCAGTATACTTACAATTGTGAGTCACAACATAAGTTAATACCTGAATAGCCTATTCATGTCCAGGTATTTTCTCATCTTAAAATCATACTCTATGAAATCTTAATACTGATAGTAATCAAGTCCTAGGGATAGTTAAAGCTTTTACCACATCAAACTTTCACAATGCACCTGAAAATAATTCACTGGTACACAAATTTTACAAGGTGAAGAAATAGGTTCAGATTAGTAGCTTGCCCAGGAATGCATTTTTAATAAATAAAAGAAATATATATAACAAATATATTGCTTACAAATGCTAAGCACAGTACATTAAACTGTTTCTTAACAATAGTAACAAGATCTAGAAGCATTCAGTAAAATGCACATTTGTAAAGAGGCCTTATCCAGGTTGAGGATCCATAGTCCAAATCTACAATCTGAAATGCTCCAAACTCCAACAGTCTCTGAGTGAAAAATTCTACATCAGGAATCTGTTTCACACATTTGTTAAATACATCATATCAAATTAACACCAGGCTATGTGCATAAGGTGTACATGAAACAGTATGGACCCCATCCCAAAATATTTCAATATGTAAGTGCAAATAACTCAAAACCAAAAAAAAAAAAAATCAAAGCACTTCTAGTCCCAAGCATTCCTAATATAGAACATTCAACCTGCACTAGCAAATAATAGCCACATTTCTTACTAGAAACTATGCAATTAGAAAATAATGGGCTGACACAAAATATTTTTGAACTGTACATTGGGAAATTAAATGAAGCCAAAAATGAAGATAAAAATTTACTGTCTTACATTTTAGAGACTAGAAATTTAAAATTAAGGTGTTGGCAGGATGCTAACCTCTGTGTACTGCAGAGAGCTGCTAGTTGGCTTCCTCACCTATCCTAAGTCCCAGAAGCCCTGGTGTTCCTTGGGTGGCAACTTAGCACTTCAGTCATTGTCTCTTGTCTCCACACAACACTCTCCCCTCATGTGTATCTTTCTCCTCTTCTTTAACAGTCATAGTTTAAGAGCTTATAGTCTTAAGATTCTGGAGATCAAGATTTGTGGGCACTAAGGGGTGATTCAGCTTACACAGTGAGCTATATAATCCTATAAAGACTATTCCAGAAAAGAGGGAATACTTTCTGATCATTTTAAGAGTAGCATTACTGAAAATACCAAAACCAAACCAAAGTATAAATACCAAGCAAGACCTACCCTGTAGAATCTAATACTCTTTTATTAGGTGATTCCTAAATGGAGTGCCCAACCTGCAGACCTGTTTTGGGACAGGCATAAAAAGTTAACGAGATGCGTGTATAGCTTTAAAATCCTCACAAATTGGAGTCTACTAAAATTTCCCTTATGTCTGAGATAATCTATTCTGTTAAAAACGTAAAAGTGGTTTCAAATTAGTAAAGTTATACAGCACAGACTATTCATGTCCAGGTATTTTCTTATCTCAAATCATATTCTATATGAAATCTTAATACTGATAGTAATTAGTAAAATAATGATTAATTTTTAGTGTGTAATTTCCAAAGAGAAGTCAACTCATGACACCATATAAATGGAACAGTCTGAGGAAGTGAAACTAGTTAGAAGGGTGTTTCCATCCCTTCCCCTTCAGATAATGTGGGCTTGTTCTTACTTTTGTGACATTTATATGGACAAGAATAATCAATTCTTTTTTTTTTCCCCCTGTATTTAGGACAGGATCTACAGGGTCTAAAGGGTCTTACTACTGAGACCAGACTTGTAATGATTCTCCTGCTTTCAGCTTCCCAAGTTCTGGGATGACAAGCGCAAACCACAATGCCCAGTCTCAACTGCTTTCTCAGCAGGCCCCTGGGTGCAGGCGGGGCCTGCATTCCATGCTGGAGATCGAACCCCAGCCACTGCACTCTGCCTAAGCAGGCGCTTTAGTCTGCTGAGCTATCAGGCAAGCCCTTAATAATCAATTCTATCCAGATTTTAGAGGGAAAAAAAGAGAAACTATGGCAAATAGATATTGTCACTCTATACATAGAGAGTAATCTCAGGTAACACTAAAAACCCAGTATGTGTAAAATGACTTTTAAAAACTGCTTCTTTCATTGTTTTGACTACAATCGTATTACTATGCAGTCACTTAAGGTTCTCATATTACATACTGTAATATTAAAAAAAAAAACACCATAAAAGAGAACAATAAAGCCAAAAAGTACAGTTTCATTTCCTTAAAAACCAACAGAAGTGGGTCCAGGGAGATGGCTCAGTAGAATAAGTGCTGGCTTGGCAAGCGCAAGGGCCTGAGTTCAATCCCCACTTTGGGGGGAAGGGGGGGGAGATACCTAATAGAAGTGATTAATTACATGTTGTCTTAACCAATGCTTAAAAAAAAAAAAAATCAAAACCAAATGACACAGGATGATTTGTGGAGAACTTGTTCTTTAAAGTTCTCTGATACTTAAAGCATTTAAAATTTAGACACACTTATTCTACAATTACCTTCTGTTTGATATAGCTGGAAAGATCAAGCTGCTTTTTCTACTTGTATGAAAATATGTGCTTTATACATCTAAAGAACATTTAGAGAACAGTAATATTCTATCCGTCTTATCTCACTCCCTTCAACCATGTTATTCTGTATCTTCTTAAGATACAGGATATAAAACATACAATGATATCATTTGTTAAAAATACATACGTAAAATACTTTTTTTTTTCCTTTCAGTGTAGTATTAACTAAAGCTGGGCTACTGAATTAAGAGATTTATACTCTAGCAACTTACAATGCAAGGCTGACTTTAGTACAGTAGATCTAGTCAGTTACTCTTAGTTAACTATGATCTGAAAACAGATGACACAGCAGTGTCATGAAAAAAATACGGCTTCCCACTGTTCTGCCTAGGTGAGAGTCCTGGTAGAGAACGCCAGGAAACTTCTTGCCTAGCTGTAAGGGACACAACACAGCTTTGAGGAACACCTCAGGGGGCCTGGAAGATACAGTATTGAGCCAAAGAAATTCATTGCTATTGGTACTAGGGATCAAACCCAGGTCCTCATCCATGCCCCATGACTCCTCTACCACTAACCTATATACCTCATCGCAAGAGAATGATTTTTGTGTCTTAATATTCCTGTTCAGGTTCTGTGCTTAGAGAGGATGTATCAACCATCTGGTTTTTCCTATTTTTCTCTTCTGGATGGATCTCTCTCTTAAATCTTTCTACGACTCTCAAATCTTTCCACGACTCTATTCAGGAGAATTTGTCTCAAGCTAAGTATACCTTGAGACTCACTCAAATCTGATTTAGCTAAGACTGTGGATTTTAGACTTCATTACTAGGGCAGGAATGAGTTAAAGACCTTTAGGGCTATTGGAAGAAATGGAGGTAGTCTGCATTTGAGAAAGATGTAAATTTTAGGAAGCAAGTGATAAAATGTAAGGAACTGAATGTACCCCTAAATTCATGTCCCTCATGTGTTAAATCCTAATTGCCAAGTGATAGCATAGAATCTGGAGATCTTTAGGAACTGATTAGAACATGAAGATGACACCCTCATGGACTTCTAAGAGAGAGCCAGAGAGCTCCCCTGTTCCTTATACTGTGTGAAGTCACAGAGAAGATGGACATTCTGATACTGGAAGAGGACTTTCATCAGACAATGTGCTGAACTATGGTTCTGGACTTCTGACAACTCTGAGAAATAAATGTTCACTACTGCCTCAGCTACTCGACCTACACCAATTTGTTCCAACAGACAAAGGGATTAAAATACTATCCCAACTTCAAAAATCACTAGTCTTTAAGCAAAGCATATGATACACAACTGAAAAAAAAAATCTGCGCTAGGATTTGTAATTAGGAAACACACAGAGAGTGTGTTTCTAATATGGCACTTTTCTTCATTTTATAAATGCTTAGGCATTTCTCCATCAGAACATCAGGGCTACGGTAAGGAAATCTTAAACACAACAATAAGACTCTAAAGGAGAGAACAGGAAATTCTAATCTCATGAGTGTAACATTAGTGCTCAGAATGACAACTACAAAAGCCAGTGACACTCGAAGATATACTCATAAGTGAAACAAACCCAGACCCACATGTGTAAATATCATATAGTCTCCCTAGTATAACAAATCAAAAGAAGAAACACAAATAGAAAGGCATAACACAACTAAAAGGAAAGCAAGAACTTGAGGATTGGACAACAAGGAGAGGGTAAGGAGAAAAGCTGGGAAACAGGACAAAGACAAAGCCACATATTTGTACACACAAGATAGGCAAGGCAAAGATCCCAAGAAACATCAGCAGGTTTTTGAAAGTAGCAGTTAAATGGTAGGATTCTCAATCTAACTATCTATATATGCTGATACCTGTGAACCAAACAACTGCACTGAAGACAGCAAAGTGTAATAGAAGGGACACACTTGCAATGCCTGTCATTCTGGTCTGCTAAATACATACTTCCTATCATGACATACCAATTATTACCATACTGTCTCACAAGTTGTTTTTTTTTTTTTTTTTTATGGGTAATAAAT
>PVKA01024251.1:0-34500 GCA_004027165.1 Ctenomys sociabilis | reverse complement strand
CCATTTCCAAACAATGCTACTGCTAGGGTCTGTGAGGTAGGACTTGGACTGGTCCTTTGGGGTACTTCACAAGGGAGGTGTCTGGAATTCACCTGCCCCAGCTGCATGAGAAGACTGTGGCACAGGTGCATGGTGACCTGCATCCCCCTACCTCTTTATGGCTCTTTCTTGGTGTCCACCTCCACCCCCAGGACAAATTTGCTCCCATCCAACACCTGCATGGGATCGACAAGTGTCCTTGGCTTTGTTTATTGTTGCTTCCGAGCAAAGACAGACATGCATCACTCTTTCTATCCAAGGAGAACAATGTGTTGCCAACGATCGGGCAAATGGAGGAAGTAATGAAACAGGCCCCAGACTCTGTCCTCCACCCACTTACTACTGTCTACTGCTAGCCTGAGTGTGGCCACGTCCTCAGGTCTGCCTTTCTCCGGCCCTGGTCTCACTGCGGTTCAAAGGCTTGAGGTCCAGTGAGGCAGACATTATGCAAGTCACTCGGCCTCTCCTGCTGGGACACTTGTCCTAGCCTGTTGCTAGCACCTCTACCATAGACAGGTTCATGCCTGGAGTCTACCTTTGCCCAAAGTCTCCAACCTCACAGGGCTTGGGCATGCTCCCCACAGAAGGAGCGTGGTGCCTGCCACTCTATGGCCAGTGCCTGAGAGGCAGGGGTAGAAACAGCAGAGGGCTGTTATCTAGGCTATTACCTCACACCGGCCACTGCACTTCCTCCCCATCCAGCTGAGGCCCTCAGAGTGAGGACTGGGCTCCTCATGGGAGAGAGGAGTGTGCAAGGGGTGTAGGGAGGTGTGTGCCTCCCTGTGAACCACATTTGGGGAGTCTAAGATTCAGTGTGTGGGTTGAGGAGGTCCCCAAAACATAGGCCCAGACCCAGAGCTGGGAAGCATCTTTGGAGAGCATGTCCAGACCAGATCATGAGGGCTAGGGTGAGCTTCAGCTCCGTGACAAGTTCCTGAGATAAGGAGAAGGATGGACACAGAGACAGCTTGGACCACAGAGGCAGCTAAGGGGTGCTTGGGGTTCCAGGGCCTTTAAAGGCTAGGAAGATGACTTCCCCAGTAGGAATGCAACCACAGACTCCTTGGCTCCAACTAGGGCCCCCGAACTGTGGGGATAAGTCCAGCGTTTGCAGTTTCCAGTCTGCTGTCCTGTGGGCCGAGACGCATGGTGGGTATGGAAGGCTGGACGGGCTGGGAGGAGGGAGTGTTCAAGGCATTCCTCCCGCATCTGTAGCATGCTTTTCCCTTGGTGGCAAGGCTGAGACCTCAGCTGGATGGGGAGGAAGTGCAGTGGCTTGTGTGAGATAACAGCCTACACAGCACTTTACGAGGGACAAGGCATTTCCTCTGCTCCTCCCTTATCTTGCTGGAGCCCCAGAGGACTGTGGGAAGCCAGCTTTATGGGCCTGGTGTGGAGAGAAGCACAGCCAGGCTGGACATGGCTCTGCAGCCAGCCAGGATGTTTGTCTTCAGCACAGGGCCTCATTTCTCTTCTGGGAGTCCTGTTTTGCTGCCCTTGCGCTGCGTCACGTGCCTGTGTGTCCCTGGCACCTGACATGCCTGAGGCCTGGCAGGGAAGAGCTGTCTCTGGTTGAAGTGATGCCAGTTTCCTCCACCAAGTCTGGCTACTATTGCCTCCTGCAAAGCCAAGGACTGTGCTTGGCACAGTGGGGTGGGATTTGAGTAGGCTGGTTTGGGTTGTGGGACAGCAAGGTGCCCTGTGTGAGGCATATGGAACCTCACACATTGTTTGGGTTCAAGTGAGCAAGTGGGAGTGCACCTCAGCAAGGGGTTGGAGATGGGAAGAGGCCAACTGGTAGGGGAGGAGTAGGGAAGCCCGGGCCATCCCAGTGTGCCTGCCTCAGACACCGAGTGCTGTGTAGTGAGTGGGGTCCATGGTCATGCTGCCGGACAGGCATGTGATCTCTCCTGCTCAGAAGCTTCTTCATCCAGAAGTAGGACTGGTAGTGACAGCCATGGGGTTGTGATGAGCAGTCTGTGAAGTCTATCAACTGTGGGGCTCAGTAAGTACCTGTTGGGCACCTCAGCCACCCTGGTCCCCAAAGGGCCACATGTCACACCTCCCCAGAGCCATCTGCTTCCAGTGTATGAGGATGGGACAAGGAGGCATCCTCTCCTTGAGGACCCACATTGAGGATCCACACCCAGGCTACCCTGGTTCCATGAGTTTTTCTACAAACAATGTTCCAGGTTTGTAATAAGGTGAGGAATGACATCTGGTCATGCCATGGATACCTTAGCTTCCCAAGGGTGTAGCCTGCAGTTAGGAAGGGTGTTACCCCTTCACCCTGGCACAGAAAGGCAAACTCTGGAGGAGAGCAGTGCCCAGCGGAGCCTCCACATTGCGCTCAGTCACAATGTTCAGCACTCATTCAGAGTCACCTGTCCTGCAGAAGACAGGACCACACAACCAAAAACTGAGAGAAAACACAGAGCTCAGACACAGACCTGAGGGAGAACAGATGGCAGAATTCACAGGCAGAGATTCAAAAACAACCCAACGAATGGGCCCAAGAAAACAGGGAAAAAGGAGAAATTCACCCAAGAGAATTCTAGAGCTGAAGAGAAAAACAAACAAACAAACAAACAAACAAAAAACCAAAAACCAATGCTTGAAAGGAAGAGCTCAGATTACATTGTGTAAAAGACAAAATCTGTCAAATGCAAGAGAGGATAAAAGGACATTTCCAGATCGAAGCAAGAGAGAAAATAATGAAAAAATATAGAGTAAATGTCAGAGACAAAGGGGCTTGGGTCCAAGGCTAACACACAGCTGTTGGCATCCCAGGAGGAAAGACAGGAACAACAACAAAGAATGTTTGTAAAGGAAATGAAGAAGTCAACACTCTAAGGCCCACAAGTCAGAAGCAGGGCAAACGCAAGGGAAGTCACACTCAGGCACAGCACATCCAGAGTCCTGAAGTCCAGAGACAAAATGTCAGGTGCTGTCCAAGAAAGGCTCAGAGCCTCAGAAGAAACAGGGTTGGCCTGACAGCCAGCTTTCCCTGAACCCAGCTGGGCAGGTCAGCCAAGAGGCAGAGCCCACAGCCCAGGCAGAAATGTCTTTGAGGTGAAAGTGAAGCGCAAACGAGTGGCCCTGGGCCAGAATCATGCACCCCGAGAGATGCTCCAAGGCCTGGAGAGTGGGGGGCTGTGGGGAGGACCAGAAAACACAAGCAGAGCAGACCCGGGCTGCGCACAGGTGGGCAACTCCCAAGGCCCATGTGCAAAGAGGGTAGTGAGGATGAGTCCCAGGTGAAGTGTACCTGGGTTTCCAGTTCAGGGCCACAGAACTCAAAGAGCAGTGGGTCCAAACACAGTTCATATCCAAGGAGTTCACAGCTATTCAGCAGGGGCAAAGGCAAGGCTTTGGTTTAGATTGTTTTACCCTCCACAGTAACTACTGAAAGACCAGTAAAAATTAATATAGGAAAATAATAGAGTGATAAAACATTTTTATTTATAAAAAAAAAAAAAGAAATGAGAAAAAGGGAACCATACATAAGATATGTCAAATAGAAAGAATACCTTGGCGATCCCGGGGCCCCGGAGCCAGCACGGTTCAGCCAGGAACCAACAGAGGGGAACCACAGGAGCTGCAGCAAAAAGGAACTGGACACAACAGCTAGATCCAGGCCAGGCATAACTGGGTAATCTCATACTTAATAGACTGGCACCCAAATCTCATTACACGCTAAGGTTATAGCTGCACCAAAGCTCTACACCAAAGGTCAGAGGTCAGCGCTATACAAAATGACAAAGACAAGGAGAGAAATGCAATCTCAGGACTCGAGTCCACCAGTAAGTGAAGAGGACACTAGCTCAGCTGAATGAATTAACAGATATAGCAGCAGAGGAACAACAGCAGAAAGCTATAGAGGAAATAAAATGAGAAGTAATTTCCCAAATTAAAAAAGAAATATCTGAATACATAGTATCTGAAATAAAGAATGAATTCCAGAAACATTGGGTGGAAAAACTATGCTCACCCAGAACAAGTGCAGAGAGCACTATTCCAGCTGAAACATATGAATTAACAGCATCTGAAGCAAAGACACAACAGCAGAAAGGTAATGAGGAACTCAAAGCAGAAATAATTTCTGAAATCAAAAAAGAATTATTTGAAAAAAAAGAATTCTTTGAAATCATAGCATCTAAAATACAGAAAAAAGTCTGGAAATATGCAGAGGAAACCCAACTTGGAAGAAACTCTGCAGAAAAAGAATTAATAACTAACTAAAGAAGACATGGATTAAAAAAAAAAAAAACAGAGGAGATCAGAAATATGATGGACTCCTTCAATGAGCAATACAGAAAAGAAATAGAACATATGAAACAGAGTCAAAGAGATATCACGAGTCTACAAAACTGTTTGAGTGAAAGCAAAGACAGTTTCAGATCTTGAGGACGCTTGCACCTAGTGAAAAGGTGAGAAAGGATCTCTTAAAAACAATGAGAATGCAGGAAAAAATAATCCATCACTTGCAAGATGATACCAGGATGAACAATGTGAGATTAATTGCTATCAATGAGAATGAAGGAGTCAATACAAAGGACATAAAAAGAATTTGGGGAGAAGTAATCACAGAAAACTTCCCAAATATGAGGAAACAATCCAACATTCAGGTCACCAAAGCATATAAAACACCAAATAACTTCAACCCAAGTAAAAACATACTGAGACATATAATGGTCAAGATCACAGAAATCCAACAGAAAAATAATATACTAAAAGCTGCTAGAGAGAAGAAGCAGATCACATTCAAAGGAAAACCCATCAGAATTACAGCCAACTTCTCTACACAAACCATGAAGGCAAGGAGAGCATGGAGCAGAGTTCTTCAAGTCCTGCAGGAAAACAGATTCCAGCCCAGACTACCATACCCTGCAAAACTCTCTTTCAGGTTTGATGGAGAAGTGAAATACTTCCACGACAAAGAACAGTTAAAGAATTTCATGATGACAAAGCTATCCCTACACAGGCTGCTGAAAGATGTTCTAGAGAGACTATAATGACCAGAACTCCACGAATGAGAACAGAAGGAACCCACTAAGTAGGGCAAACAATTAAACATAGGATACAAAAGAGTAAACAACAGCAGGTAAATATCATGACACACATAAGTCAACAACACATTTCAATTACAACCATCAAGGTAAATGGACTCAATTCACCAATTAAGAGAAATAGACTGGCACAGTGGACTAGGAAACAAAATCCAACAATATGCTGTATACAAGAAACACACTTAACTCAAAAGGACATTCGCAGGCTCAAAGTCAAAGGATGGAAAACAATACTACATGCCCCAGCACCTCAGAAAAAACTAGGAGTAGCAATTCTGTTCTTAAACAGTCTCAACTTCAAACCAAGAAGGATCAAATGAGACAAAGAAGGCCACTATATATTGGTCAGGGGAAAAATTCAAGAGGAAGAGATAACACTCATAAATATCTATGCACCAAACACAGGAGCACCTAACTATGTAAGACAAATCTTAATGGACATGAAAAACCTAGTATCTAAGAACACAATCTTAACAGGAGACCTTAACACTCCCTTATCTCAAAAAAGATCAACCAGACAAAAAATTAGCAATGAAGTAGAAGAACTGAACCAGAGCTTGGAACAAATGGACCTGGTGGACATTTACAGAGTGTTCCACCCAACCACAGCTGAATACACATCTTTTTCAGCTGCACACGGGTCATTTTCCAAAATAGACCATGTACTAGTCCAGAGGTCATGTGTAAATACATGCAAGAAAACAGAAATCATCCCATGCATATTATCTGCCCACAGTGCAATGAAACTGGAACTAAATGACAAAAGAAACCAGAAAAACCTGCTAAATTCATGGAAATTAAACAATACCCTACTCAGCAATCAATGGGTCATAGAAGAAATTAAACAAGAAATTCAACAATGTCTACAGTTCAATGAAAATTCAAGCACAACTTACTGGAATTTATGGGATGTGATGAAAGCAGTTCTTAGAGGGAAAATCATAGCTATGAACTCACATATTAGGAAAACAGAATGGGAACAAATAAACACCCTAATGTTGCACCTCAGACATCTAGAAAAAGAAGAGAAAATGAAACCCAGAGCACAAAGATGGGAAGAAATTATAAAGATTAGAGCAGAAAATTAATTCAATTGAGATGAAGAAAACAGTTCAAAGAATCCACAAATCAAAAAGTTGGTTCTTTGAAAGACTAAATAAAGTTGATAAGCCTCTAGCCAATCTCATCAAAGAGAGGAAAGAAAAAATTCAAATACATGCAATAAGGAATGAAAAGGGTGAAATCACCACAGACCCAGTGGAAATTCAGAAGATTATCAATAGCTACTTTGAGAATCTTTACATTCACAGAATAGAAGACACAGAAGAAATGGACAGATCCCTCAAAAGGTAGAAATTACCAAAACTAAACCAAGAAGATATAACAACTCTCAATAGGCCAATAACAGCCAATGAAATAGGAAATGTAATAAAAAGCCTACTGACAAAGAGAAGTCCAGGTCCTGATGGATTCACAGCTGAATTCTACAAGAAATTTATAAAAGATATAATCCCTACACTCCTCAAACTCTTCAATGAAAATGAAAAGGAAGCAGTCTTCCCAAAAACATTTCTGGAGGCAGGTATTATACTGATTCCAAAACCAGGGAAACACACAACCAAAAAGGAGAACTACAGGCCAATCTCCCTCATGAATATAGATGCAAAAATACTCAACATGACCAGGTAGGATTCGTCCCAGGGATGCAAGGATGGTTCAATATTTGAAAATCTATAAATGTAATACACTATATTAATACACTGAAATCTAAAAACCACATTATCATCTCAATTGATGCAGAGAAAGCTTTTGACAAAGTCCAACACTCATTCATGTTCAAAATCCTACAGAAAATTGGAATAGATGGCCTCTATCTTAACTTGATAAAAGCCATCTATGACAACCCAAAAGCTAATATAATCCTAAATGGGGGAAAAACTGAAATCTTTTACTCTTAAATGAAGTACAAGACAAGGTTGTCCTCTATCACCCCTCCTATTCAATATAGTTTTGCAATTATTAGCAACAATGATTAGAAAAGAGGGAGAAATAAAAGGAATAAGAATAGGTAAAGAAGAAGTTAAATTATCACTATTTGCAGATGACATGATACTTTACTTGGAAGACCCCAAAAATTCCACCAAGAATCTATTAGAACTGATACGGAAATTCAGTAGCATAGCAGGATACAAAGTCAATACTCAAAAGTCAATAGCATTCCTCTACACAGATAACAAGCACACTGAAAGGGAAACAATAGAACCAATACCTTTTACTATAGCACCACGGAAAATGAAATAGCTTGGCATTCACTTAACCAAGGAAGTCAAAGATCTATTCACAGAAAAATTACAACACCCTAAGAAAAGAGATTATAGAGGAGTTCAGGCACCTAAATTGGTTTAATGACAATGGAGTGCCCATCTTTAACAGGTATAGCCAAAAAAGGGGGATACAAAGGAAAAATAATCATGATGTGTTTATAAACAGTACAGTTTGGATAAATATGCCGTGCTTCTACATAATTCTATGAGAAGCAAGATTTGCACTAATATTGGTTGGACAAGATATTATGTTGGTTTCTAGTTCTGTGGTCAGACAGTGGGGAGATAACAAGGTAGAGGGTGTTAATTGTTGAATATGTGATATAAATAAGCTGTAGAGAAATAAGACAGGTATATAGCTGCACTCTCTTCATTCACTGATTAGAGACATCTGCTATAGTAATGCCTGTAAGTATAATATCATGTATGCTCCTTGTACGACACTGAAACATTACAAAAACATTTTGCAATGTATTGATTTGTCGAATCTGTCTTGTTAATTTGTCTTGAAACTGTTGCATTGCTATTTGTTCTTCAATAGTAATAATAATAATAATAATAATAATAATTAATACATTGCAAAAAAAAAAAGAAAAGAAAAGAGATTATAGAGGATTTCAGAAAATGGAAAGATATTCCATTTTCCTGGATAGGAAGAACCAACATCGTGAAGATGGCCATACTTCCAAAATTGCTGTACAGATTTAATGCAATCCCTATCAAACTGCCACCAACATACCTCCCAAACCTAGAGAAATCATTCCTAAAATTTATTTGGAATCACAAACAACCTAGAATAGCAAAGGAAATCTTGGCCAATAAAGACAAGGCAGGAGGCATCACAATTCCTGACTTGAAATTATACTACAAAGCCACTGTGATAAAATCAACATGGTATTGGCAATGAAATAGACCTGAGAATCAATGGAATAGATTAGAAGACGTAGAGGCATCTACAATCACACTCAGCCATCTTATCTTCAACAAAGGGGCTAAACAAGCTCACTGGAAGAAACATAGTCTCTTTAACAAATGGTGCTGGAAAACATGGCTTTCTATATGCCAAAACTAAAACTTGACCCAGCTCTATCACCATGCACTAAGCTAAAGTTAAAATGGATTAAAGATCTAAACATTAAAACAGAAACACTCAATCTCCTGGAAGAGAAAGTAGGAGGAACTCTTGAAGACATAGGGTTAGGTAAAGAGTTCATGAACAAACATATATTTGCATGGGAAATACTTGAAAATCAACAATTGGGATCAACTCTTCTTGAGGAGTTTCTGCACGTCAAAAGAAATTGTCAACAAAGTAAACAGACAACCCACAAATTTTGAAAAAATTCTAACTAATAAGCAATCAGACAGAGGTCTACTGTCTAGAATATATAAAGAACTAAGATAGAACAGGGCCCTCAAATTTAAAGACCCAATTCAGAAATGGGCATCTGAGATGAATACATAGTTCTCAGAGGATGAAATTAAAGAAGCAAATAAATATATGAAAAATGCTCCACATCGCTAGCCATCCGTGAAATGCAAATAAAAACAACACTGAGATACCTTCTCACTCCAGAAAGAATGGCTATCATAAGGAGATCAACCAACAACAAATGTTGGAGAGGTTGTGGGGAAAAGGGAACACTTCTCCACTGCTGGTGGGAATGTAGACTGGTACAACCATTGTGGAGATCAGTGTGGAGACTCCTCACAAAAGTAGGACTGGAAATCCCATTCAAGCCGGCTATCCCCCTACTGGGAATTTTCCCAGAGGAATTGAAATCATTATATCATAGTGATATATGTGTACCTATGTTTATAGCAGCACAATTTGTGATAGCAAGATCTTGGAAACAACCAAGATGTTCGTCACATGAGGAATGGTTGAAAAAGATGTGGTATTTCTATATAATGGAGTATTACTCAGCTATAAAGAATGATAAACTTGAAGCATTTATATTGAAGTGGATGCCACTTGAACATGTACTCGTAAGTGAAATAAACCAGACACACATGTGCAACTATCGTATAGTCTCCCTAGTATAAGAAGTCAAAAGAAGAAATACAAATAGAAATGTACAACAACAACTAAAAACAATTGAGTCAGATAGTTAGGGAAAACTGAATAGCATATGCTGCAGGGTACTAATCAGCTTTTCTTCTGGATGGTTCGCAACCTAAGTTCACAGATCAAAATTGGAGAAATAGAAGAGCCACAAGGCCAACTAACATTTTAGCCCTAGCCTTTCAAGGTCAGTGAAGACTCAGAGCATAGCTGGGACCTGTATTGTAACTCAGTTGTGCCCCAAATTTTCTGATCAAGGAGATTATGGAGCCACAGAAGAAAGAGACTGATGATGTATAGTGTGCCTATACATCATTGGACAAGATATTATGTCGGCTTCTAGTACTGTGGACAGACACTGGGGAGATAACAAGGTAGAGGGTGTTAATTGTCGAATCTGTGATATAAGTCAGCTGTAGAGAAGTAAGATAGGTACTGTACTCTCTTCATTCACTGATTAGAGACATCTGCTATAATAATGTCTGTAAGTATAATATCATGTATGCACCTTGTACGACACTGAAACATTACAAAAACATTTTGCAATGTATTGATTTGTCGAATCTGTCTTGTTAATTTGTCTTGAAACTGTCTCACTGCTATTTGTTCTTCAATAAGAATAATAATAAAAAAGAAAAGAATACCTTATGGTAGGCATAAACAATACTTACAAATATTAAAGTTTAATAACTATATTAAGAGCATTAAATAGATATTCTAGTGACCGAAATTATTGGGTGCTAGCTTAAAAGATGAATACAGCTGTATTCTGATTTAGAAACATCTAAATTGTCACTGGACTGAATGATAATAATATGTAATCAAATGTCACTCAAACGTTAGAAAGAGAAACTAGAACATCTACCATAACATTAGGTACACGAAAGTTTAAAACAAGAATAGTTTCTAGACACAGCGAGGGCTCTCCTAGTGGATAAATGAGTCGTCAACCATAGAAGCATTCTGGGATCCTTGGCTCAGATTTACTCAGTAGGAGACCAACAGAAACAGGAGGGAAGGACGACCCCGATTTCACTGCAGGGATGTGTCCAGCCTCTGCAGTCTCCAGACACTGACAGCAGCCCTGCCCAGCACCCTTCCCATGGCACAGGATCACTGCCCTCAGGGGGCATCAGGAGCCCCTCTGCTATAGGTCACAGCTCTGCCAGGAAGTCGGTGACCGCTCCCTAGGTACACAGATGCTGCCCATAGCCTTGCCTGTTCCAGGCCTGTGTGAGACTTCAGAGCCTGAGGCCACACAGTGTCTGAAGCCACACTTAAGATGGGTGGGGTGGAGGGTTCCAGGTGCTCCCTGTCCCACACTTGTCCCTGTGTCCAGAACAGTCCAGGGCTGAGGAGCCCCCTGGAGTGGGAGCCCATGAAAAGAGAACATGTGGCAGTGTTGAGGAGAAGGAAATGTGTTATACCCCTCAGTCAGAAGCAGAGCAACTGGGGACAGGACCTGCCTGTGTCCTGCACATGCTGTGTGTGTATGAGGGTGTGTGTGCATGTGTGTAGACAACAGGCAGCTGGGGCTCCACTTCACAGCTGGTTGTATGTGGCTGGGTTAGCAACTCTGAGAGGCACGCCTCTGTTCTCAGCTAGGAAGTAAGCAAGTGTATGGAGGTATAATGGGAGCTGGGTTCCTCATAGGAGCTGGAGCTTGGATTGGTGGATGGGGTGGACTCTGGCTCACAGCTGGTGTTGTGTGCATTGCATATGTGCAACGCATGTGTTCACTGTGTGTGTACACACTATGTGTATGGCCCAAGTGTGTGTGCATATATGTGTGCACTGTGTGCATGTATGTCTGTCTGCACTGTGTGCAGTGTGTGTACACTGCATATGCATACACTACACGTGTGTACTTACTGTGTGCACACATGTCTGCACTGTGTGCACTACAAGTGTGTACAGCACATGTGTGTATTACATGCATGCACTTAGCATGTGCACATGTATACCTGCACTGTGAGTGCACTGCATGTGTGCATGCGCATGTGTGGACATACTGCAGAGAGGTCCCAGATGTGTGTGTTCTTTTTCATTTTTTTCTTTCCTGAAGGGATCCATTGGTCTCAGTCCAATCAGTTCTACCCAGGGAGAAATGGTGGCAGGAATGAGGAAAAGAGATAAGAAGACAAAAGCTGGGCTAGGTGATTGCTGGTTTGCCTGGTAGGCGAGAGGAATGCAACCCCATAACAAAACCAACTTTTACTTATACCTTTGCAAAGTTAGTAATGTGGGACACAGGGTTGCCTAGTGACTAATAGCTGACCTTAACCAGACAGGATGTTTATCATATGACTGATGTAGCTTGTTTGCTTTAGGCACTGAAGGCTACTCCCACCTACACACATTTGATCAATTTTCTAGCTTCTGTGGCTCCCGACACTTGCCCAGTCTTCCTCCCTCCTTTCCTCCCAACATTTCCTTCCTGGAGCCCCTGAGATCTTGAGGATGTGGCGCTCAGCCGCCCCGCACATGAAGAAACTTTGCAGAACCCAGTAAACATGAGCCAGGCTGTAGGGTGGGTCTGCAAGCAGACAGCCAGCAGTTAACACGTACTCTGAGGATGGAGGGCATCTGCATGGTCCCACAGCTGAGTCTAGGGCAATTTGGCATCAAAATACACAGTGGTGTCATGGATTATAACTCATCAGACAAAACAGGGACCCGTGAGTCCATGCTAGTGTAGACACACACAGAGACCTAAATGTGAGGAAGGGAGCTGCTCCCTCAGGATGCTCACTGACACTGCTGCCACTTGGAAGAGCTGTGAACCCACATCTGCACCAGGAAGCTCACGGAGGAGGTATTCTCAAAGCAGCTCACCAGGTGCTTCCTAAGGGCTGTCACAGGCTGGTCAACAGCCCAATACTCAGCCCTGCCCTGCCCTGGCCTGTGAGTACGGCTTTATGTGCAGAGGGAGATGAGGGCTGGGCATGAGGAGGCTTTCAGTCACTGAGGTACAGACATGGTTGGGTCCTTGTGGGACAGCAGGAGAGTGGGGCATGATGTACTTATCACCCCCACAAGTTCAATCCTCAGTGCCTCTAAAATGGCACTGGCCACATCTGTATGTGAGTGAGGAAGCAGAGACCCCAGGCCCCAAATCCTGGTGGGCTGCCCGGTTCCTGGCGTGCATGGGACAACAGCTGGGTGCCACAGGACAAGTGTGGGAGCTGAGGGTCTGCTGCTTCAATGGTGATGGAGGTGGTGGCTGCATCTCCTCCCAGGTTCCAGCCCCAGCAGTGCCAGTGGCAGTGGCAAAAACTGCAGCTGTCCAGTTCTGGGGACACTGTCCAGCCCAGGAGCAGACAAGTTCTTGGGATCCCCGCCCTTGCAGCTGAGGGTACAGCAGTTGGGCCTGGACATGAAAGGGGTGCCACCCTCCCTCACCCTGGCATTCCTGAGGACACAACTGGCACTGTGGCTCTGCCTCTTGCCTGACTGGGACAGGCTCTGAGCTCATCCACCTTGGAGCAGCCCTGGGCTCCAGGTTCTGAACTGCTGTTGAGGAAAAACACTGGGGCTGGACGTGCAGTAGTGGTCGCCAACCAATAGGCTCAGCTTTTCCTAGTGCTGCTGCCCAGTGCCAGACAGAGACCATGGAAAAGGCCAGGGCCTGGCCTGGCCCGGGCCAGACAGCACCTTTTCCACCTGGGTGGGGGCTCCAGACCTGCCCTGCCCTGGGCTGCCCTCCCCCTGGCACTCTCCATGGCTCCCAAGCCCTCCACTCCCACTTGGGACACTGCCCATGTTGGCCTCACCACTAACTTTCCTTGGTTCCCAGGCCTTCTTTCCAGAGCTGTGTTAAATCCATCACCTTCCCTGGCTCTAAGCATCCGCACACTCTGACTCTACCAATAACCTTGGCTCAGAAAACCAAAGTCCCTCCTCATGGGTCTGAGGAGGCAGGGTGTCCTGGCACCTCACAGGGTGGGACTGGGGGCCCTGTGTAGAGTAAGTGGTGCTTGCTGTGCTACCTGTGCGCAGGCGCCTGCGTGCTTTGCTGTCTTGAAGAGGTCTGCAGCACTCCGGTGTTTGGCCCACCTGCAGGCTCCTCCCGTGAAGCTCAGCAAGGAGGAAGCAGTGCCATGGTCGATGCCAGGCTTGTAAAGACGTTTAAGCCCTGAGTCAGGAGCTGGAAAATGGGCACAGGAGTTCTGCCTGGGCCCAGCGGCGCCTGGGCCCAGCTCCCCCTCGGCAGCACCCAGGGCTCTCTGGCGCCCCCTACAGGCGGTAGGAGACAACAGGCCCCTAGGTACCGACCACTTTCTGCCTGGCAGCTTTGCCTGCGGTTTGAGGTAACATCTTCAGATATTATTTGCCTCATCACGGATTATTTTCTTAAATAATTCTCAGTATCTCCTGTGGATGCTTGTGACAGAGCTTCCAGTGCTATCTGACACAGGGGAGGTGCGGCTTTCAGGGACACGGGGTGGGAAGACCAGTTCCCTCCAGCAGTGCCCTGCCCTAGCTGCCCTTCACCTTCTGAACAGCCGAAGTGGATGCGCTCAGTCCTGGCTGCTGTGGCACCAAGCTCGCCAACTTCCTAGATGCCCACGCCTGGCTGACAGTGCCCGCTCTGAGCTTCCCCAGTAAATGATTCTGCATTCCTGGGGGTCCCAACTCTGCAGTGTGGCCCGAAGCCCTGCAGCCTCAAGAACAAGATCCAGCTCCACTGCACTCATTCCCAAGGGCTCTACAGTTTGGCGCAGTGGTGAGGACAGCTGTGACCTCAGAGCGACATGGCTCTGGCCCAGGTGGCCTGCGTCCTCTGAAAGTGACTTTCCTCATGTCTGTTGGGTAGGATCCTGTGGAGGCTTGGAGCCTATCTAAGGAAGGGCTCCTTCTCTACTTCCTCCTGAGGAGGCCAGGTGTGGCTGATAAGGTGCCTTGGACAATGGAGAAGGTGGCCAGGAGCCCAGAGCCTAGCTTTCAAATGGCAAGGAAGGTGCTGCACCCCCCTCTCCTACCCCTTTTGGAATACCCAGAACCAGAGAGGAAGAGATCCATTCATTTCTTAAACATGCACTCATGTTTTTAAAAGTCCAGCTTATTCAGAAGTCATGTTGTTATGGATGACATTGGGGCTCCCCAAAAGAGAGGCAGGAATACTAACCCCAGCAGTCTTGTGGATGTACCTGGAATTAGGTTCTGTGTCAGTGTGATTTAAAATGAGGCCATGTAGGTGTGAGGCACCCTTAAATGGTGTCACTGCTGTCCCTACAAGGAGAGAGAGAGACATGGGGACACACACAGTGATGACCCTGCAACAGAGAGACCAGAGCCATGAGGCCACAAGCCAGGGGCACCTGGACCACCAGATTGTGGAGAGGGGAGTGGGAGCTGGGATACACAACCAGGTGCTTTACAGAGCTCCGAGGGCCCATTCCTCCTGACCAGGGTCGTGGCCATGTGGTCAGGGCCACCCCCAGCTGTGCTCATCTCTGCTCCAGAATGACAAGTCAGCCATCACTGAGTCTCCCTGGCTTCCAGCTCAGAGCCTCCTGGCAGGGGCTCATCCTCCATGGTCCTAGCTTGGCTTTACCCAGCTTGGGCTTGGCTGCCTGCTGCACATGAGGAGGTCACAGTAGCAAAGGGCCAGTGGGAGGACGTGTACCTGACCTCACAGGCATGGCTAGGGGTGCCTCGTGGGACACACTAGTCCACGTGCTCTGAGGCCTGACCCTTTTCTGCTGGACAGCAGGTGTGTAGGCTGGCAGTGATTGCTCTCCTGGGAAGATGCATCCTGTGTCATGGCTGGAATTTTCCTCTGAGAACACAACTTACCATGGAAAGGCAATGTCTCTGCCAAGCCCACTGCTTGCTCTTATACTTTCCCACTGTCCAAGGTCACTGGGTCATCTGGGGACCACCCACCACCCACAGGGCTCCAGATGCCTCGTTCCATCCTTGGTGGTGATGGAGCCACCAGGTTCATCCTGGTGCTGCCAGTGTTGAGCAGGGTCTCCTCCCACCTCATCCCTGCAGGTTGCTGTCTGAATGATCAGGGGTCTGTGGCCACCACATGGGTCACCCAAGGGCTTGGCCTTGGCTGGGTGGGAAGGAATGGATGGAGAAGTATCTGGGGGCAGAGCTGGGCATAGTCACATCCACCCCAAGCAAGGACTGCAGGAGGCAGTATATCAAAAATATACCAACACAGGTCCGGCAGAACCTAACCACATGGGCTGCTGAGGACAAGAGAGGACAGCAATGTCCCTTGTTAAACAGAGCCACTGTGGGCCACAGAGGACCTCCTCTCTGCTCCACTGGGCACCCTGCACTCTTGCTTTGCACCTGGGCCTTGGCCTGTGGTCATCATTTGGCCTGTGTGTCACTGCAGCAGAGACTGTTCCTGCTGTGTCCTGCTCTTAACCCACTGAACATGGTGAGGTTGTGTAGCCAGCCCACCATGGACAGAGCTAGATAAAATATAAATGCATCTCCTGGGAAGCATTGGCCATGCTCCATGGGCTTGGTGTCCATGGAGATGGGGTCTGTGTGATAGTAGGGTGGACAGGACAGTCCCCCCCAGTGTGGGTGCTGCCTGTGCGGGCTGCAGCAGAGCTTCTCTCATCCTGCCAGAGGGGCCTCTGCAGTGAGCAGGGGCATTCTGGGCTCTCCTGAGCTCTACTGTGTCACCAGTCAGAACACCCCGGCATCTGCCTGAGCATGGACACCTTGGCCACGTGTGATGAAGTTCAGGTTGGGTCAGTGTGCCCTTGGGGGCATCTCTCATCCTGTGCTCTGTGCCTGTGGAGCGCTGTGTGAACAGCTGAGGAATGCTCCGTAGGCTCCATGCCATGGAGTGGGAAGCCCCTGGCCTGCACCCCTCCTGCCTTACCTGTCGCTAGGCTCAGGCTCTTTGTCCTGCATGTTGTGGAAGCAGTGCCACCTTGTGACTTCCAGGTGATATCAAGGGACACTCAGGCTTCACGTGTCTCTAGGATCTTATGTTTTGGGGAAGGTGGCCGCCAGGCTCCAGCAGCCTATGGGAGTATCTTCTGATCCAGTGTACCTGGGCCATTTGGGGCACTTCCAGCCTGGCAGCTTCTGATACAGCATTCCTTGGGCCCTGGCCCCTGGAGCCACATGAGAGGGTGACTATGGTGGTGGCAGGGACTGTCTGGGATGACTGGCTATGTAGCAGTGGGTAATGAGTATCTCAAGCAAAGTGCTTTCTCAGGACACATACCTGTGGTGTCATCCCCTCTGCTTCCCTTTGTGCATTCAACTCTGTGGGCTAACCACTACTCATGCACCTGCTGTGTAGGTAGGTGCAAGGTTGAGCCCAGTGTCAGCTCCTCAGGAGCATAGTGTCTGCATCTGGTGACACCATCTCCAAGCTACATTCTGGTGCTTCTGCCAGCCTACCCCAGGACAGCTTGTCCTTGACGACAGTGTCTTCCATGTGATTCCTGCTCTGACCATGCCCAGGACTATAACTCTACATTGAGCAGGCTCTAGCCATAAGATTCCTTGAAATCTGTAAGTAGCAAAAACTGACTGACAAATTATGCCTGACTAGGCAAGATATCCTTTTGCTTGGGGAGCCTATGTTGAACCTGATGTAGACAGGGAGTATGTAGCTCTTGAGAGCCAATTGTGTCTTTCAAGTGGGCTTGTTGGTGGCATAGGCAGTTCCGTGAGAACCTGGTGGCTTCTCAAAGCCTGAGAGTGCTTAGAAAGAGCTGCAGCCTCCACCTGGCTTCTGCCCTTCCTGGCTGTGTGGCTTCAGCTCCTATGCAGCCAGTGTGCAAGTTCAGCAGCTCTTAGGACAATCAACAGCCCTTGGACAGAGCAAGTGTGAGGGCCTGCGGACTTGGTGCTATGGGTAGTCCTTAAGCTGTGCTCCATCATCGCAGCCTTCTGGTGCTTCCAGATTATTCCTGCGGGCACACCATCCCGATCCTCCTGCCTTGCTATCTTCCCAGAAGTCCCCCACCATGCTTTGGTGGATGGAGAGGCTGCTGTCACCCCTAAACGCCACAGGATGTCCCACTTGGAGTGGCCTCCAGCCCAACCTGACCAGAAGCCCTGAAGCTAGTGCCTGCAAAGGGTGCCCTCCAGACCAGACAGGGCTAGGACTCCAGTTGACTCAGCTTGGTCAGCGCCGTGAGAGTGGGCCAGCCCTTTGGGGCCTATTTTCTTGGTTGCAAATGCAGTGGACAGATACGGCAGGAGGAGATGCCCATGGCAATGTGACAGGGACAGAGACACTGTGACTGTGGGGCAGCCCACCAGGCCCATAGCCAGCTCTATGTTCCCTACCATGAGAACTCTTAGCAAGTCATCTTCTATCCTCAGCACTCTCTGTGCAGCTCCAGCCCACGTGTCAAGCCACAGAGGGCATCTTGGTCCTCCATGCGGGGAAGCATTACTCCAGACAGATCTCTGTTGCATAGTGTGGGGGAGGGGAAACTGCAAGCGGGGTGTTCTCGGTGCATGGCCAATCTCTGTTGTATCTCTGGGCACAAGAGGTCTCAAAGCAACAGCTTACATCTCACTTTTCCTTGAGCAAGACGCCACACCCTGTTCTGTTGTTGGTGCCATTTGTCCATGCAGCACTACCTGTCACCACTGAGATTGACTGGCTGACTGACTGATGTTCCAGAGACAAGGGGCCCCTCCTCGGAAGTGACTCTGCTGCTGGCTCCCCAGCAGGGATGAAGAGGTGGCCTCGTTCCAGTCCCTGATGCCCCTAGGGGTCACCAGTGTGCCCTGAAGCCTGGGTCCCAGCCCTCCCTCTGCCCCAAGGAAAGGGCTGCCTTGGGGATTTCAAAGGCTGAAGGCGTTCAAGAGTAGAAGCCACCCTGCTACCCACCCTGTCAGCCCTGTCTGTGCATCATGTTTCTCTGACAGCAAATTCTATATACATTATTTATGGCCTCGCTTATGTGTGGTTACAACAGGGACCAGCTGTGTGCTGTGAGTGGCATTTGTAAGCAGAGAGTGTGTCGTGAAGCCTTCATATGCCTCCTTGCCCAAGCGCAGCCCTGTCAGCCTTGCCAGACAGCAAGGGAAGCAAGGCTTCCACAGACCCACGGTGCAAGGGTAGGAGTCCTCTGAGCCCACTGGAGTTGGGGTGACATGCAGCACAACAGTGCTGTCCTGGATCAGGACAGTTTGAGTGAACACTGCTGCGCCTCCTTGTCACTCATCTCACACTGTGTACTTGGCTCCCCTCAGTGTTTCAAAGCCCAGCCCTGCTTTTCTCTTATTCTTTGAAACACAAAAGATCAGCTGACCTTTCTCTTTTGGCTGGTGCTCTTCTGGCACTGGGAAAGGTCGATTTATGCGTGTCACCCAACATGTTGACAAACCACTAGATTGGAGAATCAAAACTGCATCAATCTTCCCCTGAGTGGGCCACAAGGAATGGGAAAGGAGGAGAGGAAGGGGAGCCAAGATGGTGAGGATCCTGAGCGTTGCCCCTCCGCACCAATGGGATGAGCTGCAGCCATAACACAGCCCTCTGCTTGGGAATGGATCACTTCTGGGTGTGGGTCCAGCCACTGGCACCCAGAGCCCAAGGTCTGGGAGCCATGAGAGTCACACTGGGCCAACGCTGCTAGTTACCAGACTGTCTTTGATTGTTTTGCTGCCTGGCACGTGCAGGACATGAGTCTCCAGAGGGTATGAGTAACTTGGCCTGAGGGGGACAGAACACAGTGTGAACTCCCACTTTTAAGTCAAGCCAGACTCTTCCTCCATGCATGCTGGGATAACCTCATGGGATGGGGTGGGAGCCCATGGTGGGGCCATATGCTGGCTGTGTGGCCTGGGTAAGTCCCTTTACCTCTGGGTCTCTCATTTCTCTTTTGAAAATTATTTATTTATTTATTTATTTATTTATTTATTTATTTATTTATTTATGGAACCAGGGATTGAACTCTGGCCCCCATGCTTGACAGGGAAGCGCTTATTCCACTGAGCCATCTCCCTGGCCCCTCTCATTTTTCTTTTGAAAGAGGAAGATGATTAACAGCCCAGTCCTGAAGAGTTGCAATGGGAACAAAGCAAATAATCAAGGTTAGGAGCTTACAAGAGGATGGACCAAGGCTACCCTCTATAGGCATTGGCCCTTGGTGAAGCTTGAATATTCCAGCATTGAAAGTAACCTCTCAGATGATGGGTTCAGGAGTGATAATTGGGAGGTGACTAGGTCATCTGGCTGGAGTCCTCATGAGTGGGATTAGGGCCTCACAAAAGAAATCTAAAAGAATTCCCTCAAGGAAGATATACAAGAAGACCATGGCAAGAAGGATGCCATTGAAGAAGACATGGGCCATCAACTGACACAGAGTCTACTGGTGCCCACATTATGCAATTCCTACCACCCAGGCCTTCCAGACAAATTTTATTTTGTATAGACCACCTAGTTTAGTGCTGGCCAAATAGCTCGGCAGATTAAAGCATCTGCTTAGACCAGGGGCTGGCAGTTTGATTCCCAGGCCTGTCATGCTGGCCCCATCCCTGGGGCAGGCTGAGATGGCAATCGAAACTGAGCGTGGTGGTGTAGGCCTGTAATCCCAGCACTTGGGAGGCTATAAACAAGTCTGATCTACATAGTGAGACTCTGTATACCCTGTACATCCTGTCCTAAATACAAAAACTAAATAAATTTGGTCCAAGGAGATAGCTCAATAGAATAAGCGCTTGCCTGCCAAGCGCAAGGGCCTGAGTTCAATCCCTGGTTCTGCCAAAAAAATAAATAAATAAATAAATAAACAAATAAATAAAACACCCAAAAAACCACCTTGTTTATTGTGTTTTGTAGTAATGGCCCAAGTGGACTAAGAAACCCCTATCATCAATACCACCATCATCGCCACCACTATCACCATCACTACCATCGCCAATTTTTAAAAAAATTTGGTACTGAGAATCAAACTCAGGACCTTGAGTTTGGCAGGCAGTCACTGTGCCACTGAAATATCTCTCTGCCCCACCAGTACCAATTCTAATTGGTGTTATATGACCAATTCAAACCATGAAATGATACTTCCACATTGTCCCCATTGTATGGACCAGCCCTCTGCCTCTGCTCAGCTAACCTGAACCTCTGAGTTTCTGGTTCCTAAGTAGCAGAGTTGAACTCCCATAAAATGTCCTATGACATTTGTGACCTCAAATCCTCTAGGAGCCATGTGTCACCCACCATTTTCCCCTTTTACAGGGTATCATTTCCTGTGCAATGTGGACAAACCCCTGAAGCTGGCCTCATTTTCTGAAAGTTATCATGGAGGTATGGTGAGGACCACCAGCCAGGACCTTACTGTGGTCCAGCAGTGTCAAGGAAAGACATAAAACAGCCGGAAACCCCTGCCCATTTCCCTTAGGGCCATGGCACCCTGGAACTCTAGGCTGGTGTGGTGCATGTCAGCTAGCTCCAGCCTCAGGACAAATACCATAGGCTACATGGTCTGGTGAAAGCCTCTCATGGCTCTGGGGCTGGGTTCCAGACCACAGAGAAGCAGGTTGGCCTCTGTAGAGGCTTTCCTGCCCCTGAGGGTGCTCCTCACTGTGCCCTTTCAGATGGGTGAGCTCTGGAATCCCCCCTTCCTCTAAGGTCAACAATCCCATCACAAAACCCCCATCACCTCCCATAGCCCAGCTCCAAATACTGCCTTATGGAGGCCAGGGGCACAAGGTGTTTCAGGAGGGTAAAATTCAGCCTCAGAGGCAGCATACGAGGAGCTCTGGTCACATCTACTGGTCCTTTAGAAGTGACCAGGAACCTCCACAAGGTCTCCACAGAACAACCACATTCCTAATTGCCTTCATGGTATCCTGGGAGAGCAGGCAGTCTTATTGCATTTTAAAATCTTAGTAGGCCTGTGCCCAGGTCTTGGCATTGAGGAATGAAGAAGGAAGGAAGGAAGGAAAGAGGAAGGAAAGGAAGGAAGGAAGGATCAAATTCTACCTCTTGGCCCTGGTTGGAGCCTGATAGAAATCCCACACATGCATCCTTTTTCTGTGGATGTGAGTGAGGAGAAGTGAACACACAAACATCTTCATCTTCGTGGCACTTTCACACTGCCTCGGCCACATTGTGAGTTCTGTGGTGGGTGCATGATGCCTCCCTGCCAGGGCCCAGCAAGGTGTCTCTGGTGAGGGGCACCTCGAGGGCTCAATCCAGACATTCAGACTGAGTCTGCATCTGCCCAGCCATGGGAACTAGGGGGGTTGCGCACGTGTGGCCCCTCACCTCCCCACGTGAGGCCAGTGAGTGTCCAGGGAAGACAGGCTGTGAGCTCCCAGAGAAGAACTGTGTGCACCCAGCCAGGTGCGTCCACCTAAACATGCATCTGTGGCTCAGTCGGTCCACACTGAGGGCCCATCAGCGTCTACTACCTGCCCTGTGTGACTGTAGACTGTGGGTCACATCTCTCTGGAGCCCTAATGCCAAGCATAGCCCAGAGTCCCCAGAAGCACCAGGGAGGCTATGTCCTAGCCCTAGGTGGTTCCCAGTCCCAGGCTTTCTCCCCATACTTTCAAAGCCAGCCTGGCAGGGAATCTTGGATTCTCCATGCCTGGGCTCCTGCCTCTGTTTGAAGGACCTGTGGTGATTTTGGATCAGCCTACAGAACCCAGGAGGACCAGGTCTCAGACTCACCTCTATGAGTCATTGCAAGTGTCAGGGAGCAGGTTGTTACTCTGCCCCACACTTCTTTTCCTCTCCTTGTGGTGGAGCCCTAGTCACACAGTATGGGGAAGCAGAGGAGGTGTTGGGGGAGGAAGAAAAAGAGAGGCCAGTCCCTCCCTTTTCATTGGATACTGGAGAAACTGAGGCTGTGCAGGATATGGCTGTCCCAGGATCACACTGACAAAGTGAAGATGGCTTAGAGGCTTGAGGGCCTGACCCACAGCCTGGCTTTATCTGGGTGTAGTCTGCCCTGTGGCCTACGGGCCTGGGAGCTGTGGCCAGCATGCACTGTGGCGGGGGCCATTCTGAACAATGAGGGACATCAGTGTCCAAGGCGCCAGGCATGGGCACTGACCAGCTCGGAAAAGGCAGGAGGTGGTGCGGGAGGCTAGAAAAGCCAGGCCATAGCGTCTCGAGTTTAAGTGAAAGTGGAGCCCCAGCAGAGGTGTGGGTACAGCCCTAAGTGCCACTGAGCACCCCACTTTAGAACGACAGAAAGGTAGTGCCCAGTCCCCTCTGCTCCTGGGCCTCAGACTCAACAGCTGCCCAACCAGGACTCTGTGATGTCCACCTCTGCCGAATGTTGGCTTCTCCTGGCATCTCTGAGGCTGGGTGGATGGCCTTTGTCCTGAGGCTTCTGATACCCAGGCTCCAATGGTAAAGCATGTGCCAGGCAGCACCACGATGCTGGAGGAGAGGACATGCTGTGGCTGCCCCACGCTTCATCTGAGTGGACAGAAAGCCCATCCACTCACCCTGCTCCCTGCGACATCCACACTCCACCCCTTACTACTCCAGCCTTGCCTGCTCCCTCAGTCCCAACTCTGGCGCGACACAGCTGTTATCAGTGGGATTCAATTTTTTCCATCTTCCAGGCCATCTCCTGCGTCCTGCAGCTCATCCATCACATGATGTGGCAGGTGACTCTGCTATGTCCCTGTTGGCCACCTGCCACTGACTGCCTCCTTCTGGTCACCTGCTCGGTGTCTCAGAACCAGGCCACACTTCGAGCTGTCCATGGGCTGGGGTCCAAGGGCCTGGTCCCTTGTGACTCTGAGAAAATTACATAACCTATCTGAGGACACAGATGAAGATGATTCTTCCCCCTGGGGCTTCAGGAGATGAGATGAAACATGAGCCAGAAAGCATGTGTCCTGCCATCCATTCTGCCTTCAGCCCCAGGGAAGTGAAACAGGGGAGGCTTCCCATCCCTACTGGCTCTCTTCCCCACCTGGGCTTATCCCTGTTTAGTCAATGGGCTCTGTACACCACAGTTACACAAATTAAGCAACTCAAGCATATTTCATCCTGCTTCTGCCCTGCCACACTGATATAGTCTGAATATCAGCTTCCAGAGGTGCAAGAGAGGGACCTCAGAGGACCAAGAGAGGTAACTAGGACCCATACTTAAAGAAAATGACTTTCAGTGCCTAAGGCAGGGGATTTCTCAATCTTCCATCCACTAGTGAGGTCCTTCTCGTTTGCCAACAGCTACCCACACTCCCTGGAGAGCCTTGGCCCCTTGGCCCTGAGGTAGCCTCAGCACTTGTAGGACACGACCATGGGGCCCAAGACTGGCTGATCATGTGAGCCTGATGTGTGAAGGCCTAACCAACAGGCACCTAGCCCATGGGTTGCATAAGCCTGAGGGAAGCCTCCCAGCTCTCTCACCCAGGAGGAAGGTGCCAGCTCCTTTGCAGAGGGGCCATTCATCCCCACCCACGGGGCTGGATTCTCATTGGGCCACATCTCCCCAGATACCATGCACTTGGAATCCTAGGGGGACGATCATTCCAGTGTGTTTGAGTGGCCGTAAGTGGAGCTACCCTCCCGGGCTGGAGCTGTGCCCTGGTCTGCAGCTCTGGGTGGCCCCAGGTTTGAGTGAATGCCATATGGCCTGAGGGTGGGACATGAGAGACAGGAACAGAGGTCCATGTCCAAGCACAGGATAGGTAGGAGGCAGAGACCAGCGAGGAGCTTCCATCTGACAGTGGCCACTGCCAGAGGAGAGGCCTCGCTGTCACAAGATCCCCACACCCACCAGAGTCCCCATGCATAGTGGAGGCACATAGCATGGGTTCCTGGATTGCTCGGCAGCTGTCCTGGGTGCTAGAGGCCTGTGTCCCCCTGAGGCAGGTGCTCAAGACGCAGCAGAGTGAGCACAACACAGGGAGCACAGAGACACAGTGGCCGGTGAGGGTGGTGAGGGTCTCTCGACCACCAGGAACTGGAGGGACAGTGCTGTTCCCAGGGCAGCAGGAACTCCAGGCCCAAAAAGGCAGCATAAGGGGACTCACATAAGGCTGCACCAGCCCTGAGAGCCTGGAGGGAGGTCTGGGATACATCCAGGGACATCAGAGACACTGCCAGTGGGTCAAGTTGCTGCATCCCCACAGGACCATAAGCTTCCCAACTGCTTGGGCCCCAGCTCCTGTCCTACAATCTTGGCTGCTGTGCAGCTGGGAGGCCCCGAGAGATGGGGCTGCTGGGGCCAGGAGCACTTACTGACCCTGCATTTTCTGGGGCTCCACCGCCTCACATCCCTGGGCACTGTCCTTATATCAGGCTTGGGACAGATGTTCTATGTCTGGCCACAGTGTCTCCTGAATGTCACCCAATAGATAGGGTGATGTGAGTGCAGAAGCTGTCAATGATGAGGACATGGGATGAGTGACAAAGGCCCTGAACTGGGGTTCTTAGTATCTAATCAGTGCTCCCCAAATGTCAGTGCACCTGGGAGCCACAGTGACCTACTGACCTGCAGGCTCCTGTGTACCCAGCTCAGGGTGACAGTCCGTGTTCCTAACAGGCTCCTGGGAAATCGAGGCTTGGTTTAGGCATGAGCAGTGATGCCCTCTAGCCAGAGACTAGCAGCCCTGGTAGCCCTGAGAGCTCACGAAGACATGACTTCCAGGCCACTCAATCAGCTGCGTCTGCTCCACGGGGCAGACCCACAGGGCGGGATCCAGGTCCGGAGGCCCCAGGTAGCCCTCCTCCTTCCTCACACAAGACAATGTTGGCTGCTAATGTGCATGCTCAGAGCCAGGGTAGCCTTTGCATGCTGACACAGTGCCAGCACTCAGTATGACAGCCCCCAGGGCCCAGGTTCGCTCAGGTCAACTTCAGTTCGGAGTGGGCAGCCACCGTGGTGGTGTCCCTACCACACTCCATGACTCCTGAAGACACTTGGGGCTCAGGCTACAGCAGGGTTGGGGTGCCAGGAGAAGTGCCCCAGCCACCAAGAGACTGCCCTCCAGGCAGGGGTCAGTGGGCAGGTGACTGCGCAGGGCCAGGCCACACACCCTGAGTAGAAATGGACATGGTGGGGGCTGCTGGGTGCAGAAGCCAGGAGCTGTGCCAGGGTGGAGCCACTGGGGTGCCCAGCGCCCTGCCTTTCTTCCCAGGCCCTTCTTGAGACCATACTGGGGGAGGAAGGGGCAGCAGGGAGGAGGAGAGGACTGATGGGTTAGTAGTGCTCCAAGATAAACACACAGAGAATCCAAAAAAGTGGAGGCCTATTATATTTGCCATGGGAAAAAAATTAGCATTAGGCACTGCCTTTTAATAAAGCATTCTGTCTGGTTTTGATTTCACAGATGTTAAAAAAATATGCAGGCAATCTGGAATTAAGTTGGACTTCTTCAGACTGTTGTTAGAAACCACACTGGGGAGTCTCAGTGTTTCTGAAATTCAGTTTACAGAAACTTCTTCAAGTCAAGAAAAGACAGCAAGAAGCTGCATAAATTCTGGGGGTTGTCGGCAAAGTACAGGCACAAGGCCTGGCACCAGCCTCCCACCCCACACACTACGCTTGCCTGCTTCTTCCAGAGATTCCCAGCAGTGATAGGTCCCTATAATCTGGTCATTGATGGAGTGTGGTGTCCCCGATGTGGGCATGAAGCCATGGTGACACACTGGGCGGGGCTCCAGCAGGACCCCGAGCCCCTCGGCTCTGGCTATCCCTGCCACTTGCTTGCTCAGGCCTGACTAGCTAGGCAGGCCTCAGAGGTCTGGTCAGGACCCCGGCTGCACTGACTGTAAGTCAAACAGTGGGCCAGACTCCACCTGGGCCCTGCTACACGATGAAGGGAACTGCTCCTGCCTGCCTACCTGCTGGCTCCCAGAAGCTTCCCTTGGCACAAACCCTGCCAGCGTGCCTCAGGAGTCAGCTCCACTGGTCACCTGAATGTCCCTGGGCCCTCAGGAGCCAGCTCTTCCACAGCCCAAACTCAGTGAGTCACAGCTGTGCCTTGATTGTTGGCCGACCACACCCCCTGGCCCAGCCAGTGCAGAGCTGGAGCACTCCCAGTGAAAGCCGTGTTTATTTTGCTTTGCATATGTTTTTCCAACACAAAGGAGCTTAAATACATGCAGCATGGTGCACCCTGTCTTGCACATATTCCAGAAGCAAGTGTTGTGGGCTACTGCAGCCAGCTGGCTCTATCTGGGGCACAGAGGGCCTGATGTGCGCTGGCAGCTTGTGGTTTCACTTCAGTGGTTCCCTGGGGGGACAGGTGGCCCCAAAACTGAAGAGCAAAGGTTGGGCCCTGAGGAACAGAGGCTCCAAAATCATCTGTCCTCTCTAGGGTGCTGAGATCTGGCTCTCCTGAGACCATCTTGCTCACTGCCCACCAGCTCTGTCTCCAGGGAGTCTGGTGTAGCCAGAGTCTCTGTTGTGGATTGACTTTGAAGAAGGGCAGTTTGGATGCTGTCAGAGCTACCTAATGCCCTAATGGGGAGCCTGCTTGAGCCCAGGGAGAGAAATCTTGCCCCAGGGAAATGGTCCTGGCCCCTTGGGGTGCCCTGGAGTCTAAGGATACCAGGGAGCATAGAGGAGAGCAGCCTGTGGGTGCAGGCAGAGAGGTGACATTTGGGGTGGGGGCACTAAGAGGTCCTGTGAGTGTGCATGCAAATTACCCATATGTGTACATGTAAGTGTGTGAGTGTTTGAGTGTGTCCTGTGTGCAACTGTGTGTGTGTGCTTGTGGGAGCCTGTACCTGAGTGATCAGGCAGCCATATGTGAGGGAATAAGTGGGTGTGGCCCTCGGCCTGCGCCCTGGGTGGTAGTCCTGTGACCTCTGCTGATGTGCTCTGTGTGTCAGCAGCACGATCCCAACCCTGCCTCACAGGGCAGCTGATGTGGGGCCACCAGCCACATGGCCCTGGCAGCAGGGGAGGGAGACCCAGTGCTCCAGGCAAAGGAAATGAGGACACTTGGCCAAGGAAACTTGCATTGTTCTTTCCATTCTCTTGCTTAAACAGCTGCCTCAGCCGGTCTGGTGGGGGGAGGCAGAAGCAGTGTCCAATAGTTGAACCCCCTCTCCACATAGGGATCTTCCTGATTCAGTGCCTACCTTCCTCCATCCTCTCCCTGCACAGCCATGCCCAGCAAGCTCCAGCCTACAGGGTCACCAGAGTGACCAGGGAATGGGGACAGGAAGTGTTCTTCCTGGAGCTGGAGCCACACTGAGTTGGGTCAGTGAGTCAGCTTCACTTAAGGTGAGGCTCTTAGAGGGCCCTGGAGATGCGAGGGACTGAGCTGGCTGCAGCACCAGAGCCAGGTGGACCTCAAGCTGAGTGGGGCGGCTAGGCTAAATCACAGCTCCTGTTACTCCTGTCTTCTCCCTCAGAGCAGCCCACGGTAGCTGTGGCCAGTTGCCTCCCATGGGGACAGCAGTGAGAACAAAGGGGTAGAGAGATTGTGACTCTCCAAGGCAGAGGCCTGAGCAGAGGTCTGGCAGCCTGTCCCCTGCAAATCCTGGTTGGGTCACAGAAGCAGACAGGTGAGGCCAGAAGGGGCCCTCAGGCAGACAGCTTAGAAGAGCTCCTGGAGCTGGAAGATTGTTGGGGGTGGGTGGAGCAGTGTAGGAGGACTGTGGCAGTGTGTGTGGGGTATGTCAGATGTGGATGCCTAGTGACAGGGACTCCAAGAACAGTTGTGACAATGTTCTGGATCCTGGTGGGAGGAAGGCCCTCCTCCATGTGGGCCTAGGATGGGGCCCATGCTTGTTCGTAGAATCTGAACCCAGCAGTGTGAAGGCTCTGCCTCTTCCTGCGCTGCCCCTTCCTGTACCTGTGGGTCCTCTGTTTCTGTTTACTCTCCTGGGTGTCCTTGAGTAAGTCTTGGGGGACTTTGACTGCTGTGCCCTTTTGGGTCTGTCTCTTCCACTTCCTAGGTGCTCAGGACAAGACTGCATCAGCTGCCCTTGAGCAGCTTCCCCCTCCAGGGTGGGGGGTCACAGGTGCTGCTCAGGTGATGGCCACCGAGTGGTCATTTAAGTTACTTCCTAACCTCAGCCGTTAGAAGTCAACTATCAGAAATGTTTGTGTACAGGCTTTGGGGGATGCTGATGCTCGCTTCTCTGGGGATCCCTGGGCTGGGACTGCAGGACCCTGTGTTTCAGTGCAGCTGTTCAGTCCTCTGTTCAGTCCTCTGTTCCACAAGCAAGGCATGGCCCGGGGGCACCATGGTGCCTGCTTCTCATTCATGCCTCCATCTGTTCCTACGTTAGCCATTCTGAGTGTGGAGGGGATATGCTGTGTTTTAATTTCCCCAGTGTCTAGTGATGGGTCTTTCATGTATTATTTCATATCTCCTCTCTCCTTTGTCCTGGATTGTCTTCTTCATGTTGAGATATAAGAGCTAGACATTATGTCCTCTGTAAGATAGGTGGTTTGTAAATACTTCTTGGTTTGCAGCTTGTTTTAAGAACAGAATTTTTAAAAAATTTTGATAAAGTTCAATGTATCAATTTTTATTGTTTTTTTCTGTATCCTAAGTATTTGCCTAACAGATTATTGCAAAGATTTAACAATTTTTTTCCATGTATTTTATGGCTTAAAATTTTACCTATGGGTATAAGACCACTGTGAATTGGATTTCATAAATGGTGCAAGATAAAACTCAAAGCTTAGTCTCTTTCTCCTTTCCTCAATTGCATGTTAATGGCAGGTGTTCTAGTACCATTCGTCAGCATTGTTATTATTCTGTTGAATTATGTGGACATGTGCACTGGAGACAGCACCCTATCACTTTTGCGCCTCTGGGTCTACTCCTGGTTTGTGCTGTCCCATCGGTCCTCGTGTCTGTGTTTGTGGTGACACCACACCATCCTGATACCAGAGACAGAAGATATACTTCTCGTGAGTATGGAGGAAAACTCTGCTTTCCTCTTTCAAAGTTCTTTACTTATATCCTTTCCATGTGTGTTTTAGGGTTAGATTTCCATTTCAACAAGCCAGCCTGAAGAGATATTGACTGGGGCTGGGCTGACTCAAGACAGCAGTCTGCAGAAATTGGCATCTTGCTAATGCCGAGTCCTCAGATGTACGAACAAGGTTTGTGTTTTCATTTATTTGGGTCTTCTTAATTTTTTTCTTATCAGTGTTTTGTGGTTTTAAGTAATTCAGATTCTGTTTATGTTTCATAACACTGTCATTATGTATTCATGTTTGTGATGTTATTATGAATGCTACTATTGTTTAAATTCAGTTTCTAATTATCTCTTGTGAGCATATATATGTAAATACAGTTGATTCTCATACATTTATCTATATCTAGCAGCCTTGCTTCATTTATCAGTCTTTGTATGTTTATCTCTTTATTTTCCTTTTCTTTCTTCTTTTCTCTCTTCTTTTTTTTAATTTTCTATGAAGATGAAAATATAGTCTATATGAAGACAAATTTATTTCTTATTTCCCATCTTCATGCCTCTAGTTGCTTCTTCTGACTTTTTTTCACTGATAGAAACCTCACATTAATTTGAAGTGATAGAAGCAGATATTCCACACCTGTTTCTGGTCAGAGACAAATGTATTCAGCCTCACTATCGAGTGTGCTGCTGGCTCCTTACAGATGGTCATCATTGTGTTCAAGTTCTTTTTATTCACAAACACCGTAGTGTTTTTTAAAAAAAATCATTCATGGAAGTTGAATTGTGCTGAATTGTTCTTGTATGCACAGCCCCCCTCATCCACATTTTTTCTTGCCATGGTTTCAGTTACCCACAGGCAACCAATGTCTGAAAATATTAAATGGAAAATTCCAGAAGTAAATAATTCATGTGTTTTGAATTGCATACCCTTCTGAGCAGTGTGGTGAAATCCTGCGCCATCCCACTTTGTCTTGCTTGAAATGTGAATCATCCCTCTGTCTCACTTCTCCACGCTGCCTACACCACCCACAGCTTAGCCACTTGGCCACCATCTTGGATATTGGGTGGCCTATCTTGTGTGTCACGGGGCTTGTGATCAAGTAATACTCATTTCCCCCAGTAATGGCTCTAACACAGAGGACAGTCATTCTGGTTTGAACTTGAAATAACTCCCAGGGGCTCAATTTGGGGGGATTGTTACTGGCAGGTGGCTTGTGGGAGGTGACTGGATCATTGGAGTGCGTGTCCTGTCAGTGGGTTCACCTGTTGATGGAGTTGTAATTTGATAGTGCTATTGTGAGATGATGAAGACTTGGGGATAGGGTCTGGTTGGAGGGATTGGGTTATTGGATGTGGCCCTAAGCATAGATCTTGTCCCTAGTCTGTTCTCTCTGGCTTTCCCCTTGTCTCCCTGTTTTCTGGTCACTGTGATGCTCTGCCCACAACAGCCTCAGAAGCAGTGGATCCTGGTGACAATGGACTGACACCTCTGAAACCATGAGCAAGATAACCTCTCCACAGTGATTTCTGATATTTTTAAGCAATGAAAGCTTATAGCAGCAGTGCTGTGAACCAGGGCATAGAGCACGCAGGGACAGATGAACTCTTTCATGATGTTGCATCATTATGGGGCATGCAAGCACCATATCATGTGACAGGGCTGGGACTATCTGAGGCTTTAGGCATAACTGAGATCTTGGACTCTGTGCCCTATGGACAAAATGGACTTCTGGGTATCAGGGCCCTGGCCCAAGACCACTGATCTCCTGCTCAAACATATGATGACAGACTAAAATGCAGACAAGACATATATATATATATATATATATATATATATATATATATATATATATATATATATAGTCATAAGAGGAATTGGGATGGTCAAAGTCCAGTAAGGCACTAAGATCATGAGTGTGGTGTTCTTGGCCTGTATTAGGTGCACAGCTTGACTGGAGTGTGTGTGCTGGTGGCTGCAGGAAGCCATGACAGTGAACTACTGACATGGTCAAGGTTTGAGGACTGAGGTAAAATGCACTTTTGGAAGAACACAGGAACAGATCACGGTTAACTAGTAACATGATTATCTACTAACTAGACTACTGAATGGGGAGAGGAATTTAGATAAGAGTTACAAAGGTCTTAAGCTGCCATGTTATCTTGTTTTGAGGCAACAAAACTTCACAGATCATTTGCTAGTCTTAATTCTGGTCATCAGCTTAAAGATTAACTTATTTGTAAGCCATCCATAGGTCTCATGACAAGTCATGTAGGTCTAGGACAAACTCTTGATTTATTCTTGTGTCAATTTATTAATATCAATTATTGCCTGCTCTGTATCACATCAAGATGTGTAGAAATGACCAGGCAGTTTGCTCTCCCTCTCTCTTTCTTATTTTCATCTTTACTTTTTACTTCTTCAGACTAGGGATTGAACCCAGGGCCTTTGTACCTTTAACATTAATTTTGAAACAGGGTCTCACTGAGTTGCTAGGTTTCTGAGGCTGGGCTGATACTCAGAGTGCCTTAACATCCCAGTGTGCTGGGATTCCAAGTGTGAACAATCATGCATGAATCCTTTCCTTTTCGCTAATGTGAGCATTTAATTCCATAAATTTTCCTGTGAAGCAGCTGGCTGACACGTCACGTACATTTTGACATGCCGTGTTTCTGCCTCTGTGCAGCCTGAATATTTTCTAATTTCCCTAGTCATTTCTACTTTAACATACAGGTTACTTAGTATGCAGTTTAATTTTAAATATTTAGGAGTTCCAAGATATCTGTTATTGATGTCCAGTTAAATTAATCCCTTCATGGTCAAAAACATGCTTTGTGTTCAACTTTCCCACCTTTGTGCATGTGGATGCCCTGCCTCAAAATGCCTCATGCTGGCTGGGAGGTTTGGTCAGTGCCCGTTATGTCAAGTTGGCAGGTGGCTTCTTCCAGTCACCTGCAGAGCTGCTGATTTTGTCTACTGCATCTATCAGTGTCCAGGGAGGACCGTGGTGCTTTCTGCTGTGTCTGTGTGCTGAGACCCTGGTGCCAGTTACAGATGGCCACTGCTAGGTGTTGCCGTGGGGAGTTTGCTGATGAGGTTACAGTAAAGTTTTTGATCCCTGGAGTTTAAGGAACAGGGAATATGCTGGAAGGCCTGGTTTAGCAGGAAGACTTTAAAAGCAAGGCGAGGCTTATCTGAAGGTGCGAAGAAACTTGTCCTGCGCAAAACAGCTTTAGCTGGAGTGAGCCACAGCAGCTTGCTTCCGATTTTCTTGGCCTCTCCTCCAGCTGCACAAGCCAATTTCCTATGCATCCTTCTCCATTCCTGCTTCTGTCAGACATTTCAGCTTCTGATTCTGGTCCTTGGGCCAAAGCCAGGCTAATACAGGATGCCCAATCTCTATCTAACTTTGGATTTCTTTAAGATTTTCTTGAGGTGTTTTAAGGTATAGTCCAATGTAGGATGCTGTGACCTCTGGATGAGTGTCTCTTTGTCATGAGGAAATGACCTTGGTGACATTCTTTGCCCAGCCCACTTTTCCATTAATGAGTGTTACACTTTGGATCTTAAATGTCCTCTGAAGGCTCACACTTTAAAGGCCTGGTCACCAGTCTACGGCATTGCTGGAGATGGTGGCAGAACCTTAGGAGATGAAATCAAACAGAGTAGACTGAGGCCATTAGAGGAGGGTAGCCTAAATGGAGACATTGTGATCCAAGTAGTACTGCCTGGCTCTGTCTCCAACTCTTTCTCACTCTCTCTGCTTCCTTCACTACCACAAGGCAAGCAAGCCCCTTTGTCACTCCCTCCTACTGCCAGGATGTAACTGCCTCACCATCCACAGAAGGAAGCCCAGGAAACCAAGAGCACAAAGCAAAAACAAAAATAAAAAACCTTTTATTCTCTTAAATTGATTATCTCAGGTGTTTTGTTTCAGCAACAGAAAGCTAAGCCTAATTAATGTAAGCACGGAATCTCTTTGTTCCACCCTCTGCCTTCTAACCTATTCAGGTCTTTATATTTAAATTATGTGTCATAGTCAGCTTGTATTTGGCTCTTACTTCTTTATCCTATTTACATTCTCTGTTTTAATTTGGGGTGTTAGTGGATTCATTCTTAATTAGTGATCAATTTGCTCTTACATCTATCACCTTGCTATTTATTTTCTGCTTTCTCCAACAATTGTTTACTTTTTTTCTTTCCTTTCTTCTTTCAGATGGATTGTCTCATTTTAATGCGTCCCTGTTATGCCCACTGATGTTTTCAAGTTTATAGTACATATTTGTAACTTGTCAAGTGATGCTAGTCCACCTCACGTGGCATAGGAAACTTTCGGGAGTGTACTCTACACCCTTCTCCTGCCCTGAGTGCTATCATCGTTACAGATTTTATTTCCACAAATAGTGAAGGCCACAGACTGCATTGCTATCTTTGTTTTAAACAATGAATCATCATTCAAAGTGATCAAAAATGAGAAAAGGTGTTTTATTTTTAACTACACTCTGCTATAACCTCTGTAGTAACTCTCTCTGGCCCCTTTCCCTGCTCTGTGTGGATCTAACTTCCATCTGGGATTATTTTTCTTCTGCTGGAAGAATCTCCTTCACCATTTCTTGTAGAATAGACTTGTTGTCAATAAATTCTCTATCAGCATTTCTGGACCTGCGTGTAACAGGAGTTCTAGAAAGAGAAGAGAGAAAGGCAAGGAGAAAAAACTTTCAAATAATGATCAAAATTTTTCTGAATTTGATGAAGACTAAGCTCCAAGGAGCTCAGTATAGTCCATGTAGAATAACATGAATGAAGCCACATCAAGGTATGTCATAAATGAATTGCTAAAAACTAATGAGAGGGAAATCCTAGAAGCATACAGATTTTTTAAAAAAGAAGAATCCTCACACACACAAGAGACAGAAAATGTCTTTCCAGAAACTATGCAAGCCAGAAGACAGTGGGGAGAGGGCTTTAACATACTAGGGGTGGGGTGGTCTGTCAAGAATGATTTTTTACTTATGATATTTTTAATAATAGTATCATGCCAAATTAAGACTGTATTAGATATCTGGATATCTGGGTGTGGTGTTGCATGCCTGTAATCCCAGAACTGAGGAGGCTTAGGCAGGAGGATCACTGTGAGTTTGAGGACAGCCTGATTACATAGCATGCCTTTGTCTCAAAAAGACACAAAA
>PVKA01024250.1:0-34497 GCA_004027165.1 Ctenomys sociabilis | reverse complement strand
AAAAAAAAAAAAAAAAAAAAAAAAAAAAAAAAAAAAAAAAAAAAAAAAAAAAAAAAAAAAAAAAAAGAACAAAACAGGAACAGGAAACACATTTACTCTCTGATCAGGCGTGTCTCAATATTAGTCTGTGTGCATTGCTACTTCAGATGCCAAAGCCACTTCAAACATGCCCAGTACAAACACATGTGGTCACCACACTGCAGCTTTGGTTATGAGGTAAAGTTCTGTTTTATAAAAAAATGTCCCTCTGGCACATGTAATCAGTGCCATTTTTACACATTATCATGAAATAACTGACTCAAGCGAAGATCTCGAAGGATGAAATCATTAGATGAGGATCTTCAGTGAGGGGGAGGGGCAGGAACTGCCCGACAGGACCGGTGCAGGAGGCTGGCTGCTTGCAGGCGATGCAGGGGGAGAGCACTGCTCTTCACACCACGTGGCCCAATGGCTCTGGCCTCCTTTCTTTTCCTTCCTTACATCCTGTATTACTGTTTTGTAGGAGAATGCCAGGGACTGAACACAACTGGAAACACTGTATGTGTGCAAATGCGGAGCTAATGAGGAAGACCTGATGATTAGTTATTTACAACAAAATATTAGGGCCGGGTAGTTAGCTCAGCGGCATAAGTGCCTGCCTGGCAAGCGCAAGGCCTGAGTTTGACCCCTGGTACTGGAAAAATAAAAAATAAAACAAAATATTTGGAGCCAGGTGTGGTGGCTCACATACATGTGTGATCCCAGCACTTGGGAGGCTGAGGCAGGAGGATTGCCATGAGTTTGAGGCCTGCCTGGGCTACACAGTGAGTTTAAGGCCAGACTGGACTACCAAAAACATAAAAATAAAAATAAAAAAACACAACTGAGGACTGACATGTGCCTGGACTATGGGTTACACAGACAAGCTGCCGTGTCTGTAGACCACATGTCATCCTGATTCCCCCTGGCAATCTATATGTGGAAGCAGTGTCAGGGGTTGTAGAACACGGTCACAGTGTTCCCTCCCTGCAGTAATGGGGATTAAATCGAGGCTGTTCACATTAAGCCATATGCCCAGCCCTCCCCTGGCTTTGTAATATTTTTAAAATTTTGAGAAAGGGTTTTGCTGAGGTGCTCAGACTGCTTCAAACTTGTGCTCCTCTTGCCAGCCTCCCAGAAGGCCAGGGTTACAGGCACACACTACCATGCCAAAACCAAGTCCCTTTTCTAGAGATTTCCCCAGGACTCTACAGACAGGATCTGGCCAGGACAAAGGCAAATAGAATTTGTTGCAGGTCAGTGGTCTGGGGTAGTCAAGGATTCTACATGATTCTCTTGGGTCCCAAAACTTGGCCTTCTGAGCCATACTCTTACCTCCCCAAAATGTGAACCTGAATCAAATTAAGACTTCAGAACAACCCGCACTTTAAAGGAAATATGGGCAATAGAGGAATAATGCAAATGATGCCACAGAAGGCAGGCAGATATGTTCAAGACATGCAACATTCTACAGAGCTGAGCGGAGCTCTTCAACAAGTAACTGGCACGAAAAGGACTTACTAAGGGGATGATACAAATGTACACATTTAACAGACCTTGTCAAATTATACCATTAATATATACAGTATGGTAGGGCCGGCCAAATAGCTCAGCAGATTAGTGCCTACAAGCAGGTGCAGGTGCAGGGGCCAGAGTTAGATCTCCGGCACATCCCGTCACTGCCCCTGCCCTGGGGGCAAGCTGAGATAACAACTGAGACTGGGCTTGGTGGTGCACCTCTGTAATCCCAACACATGGGAGGGTATAAAAAAGAGGATCACTATAAGACCAATCTACATAGTGAGACCCCGTACTAGATACATAAAAAAACCCAATTGTATGCAAATTTTATTTCAGTTTAAAGAACAGACTTAGAATCAAAAAGTAGAGAGATTTAAGAGTTAAATAAACCTTTCAGCCGGACATGGTGGCGCATATCTGTAATCCCAGCACTCAGGAGGCTGAGGCAGGAGGATTGTTTTGAGTTCAAGACCATCCTGAGCTACAAAGTGAGCTTAAGGCCAGCCTGAACTGCATAGTGAGACCCTGTCTCAAAATAGACAAAAAAAAAAAAAAAAAGAGTTAAATAAACCTTTCAACCCTTAAAAAAAGAAAGACTTAGGTAAAACAAGTGAATGAAATAAATATGTAGGGCTGGGGAAATAGTTTGGCAGTCTAAGCACCTACCTGGCAAGTACAAGGACTAGGGTTCAATCCCCAGTACAGCATGCCATGCCAGGGCCAGGGAAATGGCTCAGTAGAATAAACACTTCTCTGGCAAGCACAAGGGCCTGAGTTCAATCCCTGGTTCTGTCCAAAAAAAAAAAAGCCATGCCAGTCTCAAAGCCAAGCTGGCCAGTGAAACCAAGCCCGGTGATGCACACCTATAATCCCAGTGCTGAGGAGGTTGACAGGAGGATCACTATGAGTCCAAGCTGCATAGCAAGACCCTGTACCAACTAAATAAACAAACAAACAAATAAATAAATGATTAGAAAAAGAAATATGTAGGGGTTGTTGGGACTGTGTTTTCAATAAACCAATCAGAAGAAACATTTTTGAAAGGTAAGTAGGGAAAATTAGTGCATTTACATGAAAATAATTATTCATTTTGCAGCTGTCTGAAAAAAATGTCCACCTTTTAGAGTCATCAGCAAATGATTAGGTGACATAAAGCCTGCACTGTACCTTTAAATACTTTATGGGCTCTGGATGGAGCTCAGTGGTCGAATGATTGCCCAGTGTGCAAGAAGTCCTGGATTTGATCCCCAGCACTACAACAAAGAGAGCTAATACTAATGAAAAAACAAAATACTTCAGTTGTAGGAAAGAGAGCTGTAGCTCAGTGGTAGAGCATAAGCTTTAGATGAACAAGACCCCCCCCCCCCCGGGTTTGATCTCCAGCAAAATCATGAAACAAAGCTTTAGGCATTTGTAACAGTCCCGATGCACTAGTGGGTGGCACTGCTCTCCGTGTTGCCTGTGTTCGTCTGGATCCCGTCTCCTTGCTCACACTACTGTGGTGCCTACTGCACCCTGCACTGATCGACGCCTTCCCAGGAAGTGCTTTGCTCCCCCCTTGAGAACACCCTCCAGGTGTGCAGCTGTCAAGTCTGCAGATGAAGATGCAGCTCAGAGAGGTGAAGTGACGTGGCCACCACACACGGGTGATTGAGAGGCCAAGACACGGACGCAGCTGCCTGGATCCCACAGCTAGCGTTCTGAGCCCCACATGGCCTCATTAGTAGCACCTGTACCCTTACCTCACCCAGAGAGAAACTCATACTAACAACCAGAAGCCACTCTGTATTTGATGCCCTGGGTCAGAGCCATGCAATGCTTATCTGCCCTGTACAACATTAACAGCCGAGTTCTGCCTTTGGCCTGACACCTTCCAAAGCACTGGCTGTGTTTCTAGCAGCATCTCCTCCTGCATCCACTTCCTCGGTCTTAGCAACCAGCCCAAGTTTAAATTCCTAATTCAAAATCCACCAACCCAACACCCTCGTGCTGCATGCACTCTTCCCTGGCTGTGTGACCGTGGGCAAATGACCTTGTCCCTGTGAGCTTCGGTCCCCTTTCCTGGTAGGGTCGACAACAGCAGTATCTCACTCAGGGCTGTTGGGGAAATTCACCTGTGATGATGTAAGGAAACCTTACCATAAGGCCTGGCCCACAGTAGGTATTGAACAAATTTTGTTTCTCTCCACGGTTTGGCCTCATCTTTCCCCACTGCCTGCTTCTTTCCATCTGCCCACTACCCACCTACTGTACCTACCATCACCTCTGCCAGCTGGCTGCAGACTGCCACTCCTGCTCCAGCCATGCTCTGTGAACTCTGCTGACAGTATGACCTTCATGCAGGTCCTACCCAGTCGTAATCCAGACTCACCCCCTGTGAGTGCAGATACTCCACAGTCTTGCCGATGGTGTGCAGGACGAAGCTGGCCTCCCGCTCTGAGAAAAACTTCTGCCGCAGGATCTTGTCCAGCAGCTCCCCGCCCCGCATCAGCTCTGTCACCAGGTACACGTGCTTGCCGTCATCGTACACCTGCCCAAGGCCTTGCCATCAGGGCCATCTTGCCATCGCCAGGCTTGGGCCCTCATTCACCAGTGCCCCAGATGCAAAAGAATGCCATGAGCCTTGGGCACAGGTTGTGTTCTGCACCCCAGTGACCCTGGCAGAGCCTTCACCCATCTAGGTTCCTCTCCTTCTAGAAAGGAGGTGCTGACACTGGTCCCCACTGAGAAGAGGAGCTCTCAGAAAATGCTAGAGCCAGGCGTGGTGGTGCAGGCCTGTAATCCCAGCACTCGGGAGGCTGAGGCAGGAGGATTGTTGTGAGTTTGAGACCAGCCTGAGCTATAAAGTGAGCTTAAGGCCAGCCTGAACTGCATAGTGAGACCCTGTCTCAAAAAGATAAAAAAAAAAGAAAGAAAATACTAGAGCCTGCAGTGGGGGCAGTCCTTAAGATGTGGCCAAACCAGAGGGACACAAACCCTTTACTCAAGCACCCCAGCTTCTACCCCAATCTCAAGAACCCCTACTCACATCTTTTAGTGTGATAATGTTGGGGTGCTGCCCATATCGCAGAAGAATTTCAATCTCTTCTGAGGGGTCCCTCTTGCTTTTGTCGATGACCTAGAGAAGGCAAATGCATTCGGCAGTGCTGGGGACAGACTCTACGCTCCTTCCGGCCGTGGAGCCTATGCCTCAGGGGTCTGGTTCCCTCTCCACAGAGCCTCAGGCCCTGATACTCCCCACTGAATGCCACAGCCACCCCCAGCCTTCAGCCAAGGGTGAGCCACGGTCGGGAGACCCACCTTGACGGCATATTCCATGTTGGTGGCCTTGTGGACACAGAGCTTGCACTCGGAGTAGGAGCCCACACCAATTGTCTCCTTTACCACGTAGCCATCGCTAAAAACTAGGTTCTTCCCATGGAGTTGCTGCAGAACAAGAGGTAGGGGTACTGCTGGCTTCAGAATGCCAGAGGTTGTGCCCAACACCAGGGTCTAGGCTCAGTGGACATGGCGGGAGGCCCGGGTTATAGTGCTGGCTGTGTGACTTCAGGCAAGAGCCTGTCCCTCTCTGGGCATTTTCTGCTCTATCTGATGGGTACACTTGCTGGCTCCATGTCAGAGTAGGGTGCAGTTTGCATAGTCATGGGGTGGGAGGGTAAGAGTCACAACAGAACTGTTAAAAGGTTTTAAAAAAAAAGTTTGTGGTTCTGAGAAGTCTAGGTAGGCCCAAGAGGGACATGGGAGCCCGAATTTGAGCTCCAGCTCTGTCCCTCTGTTTGGAGTGAGCTGTCTCCTTTCTGGACTGTCAGGTTCACTTCATGAAGTATCTCAAGGTTCTGCAACATTAACAACAGCGAATGCTCACATGGTGCCTAGTGTGTGTTAGGCACCAGGCGCTAAGTCCTCACATCAGGAGGCCACATGTCCAGGGGAAAGCCTCGTTATATACCTACTGTCCTCACAAGTCACCCGAAAAAGGTTCTACCAATACCCCCATTTATAGGAGGATATGGTAGCACCAGGAAGAAAAATGTCTTATCCAAAGTCCCTTCACCTTGAGGGTCTTCACCTAGGCAATGAGCTCCCAGTTCTACATTTTCACTCTTTTTTTGAGACGGTCTCGCTATGTAGCCTAGGCTGGCCTTGAACTCATGACAATCCTCCTGCCTCAGCTTCCCAAATGCTGGGATTACAGGGGTTTGCCATCATACCCAGGCACATTTTCCCTCTCAATCTTTTCACGGAGCCGTGTAGTGTACAAATGAGGGACAAACAAGCCCCTACCACCCATTCCTGTCAGGGACTTGACAGCTCCTTCTCCACCTGCTGGGTACCTCTGGCATTTACCCATCTCTGGGCTAGGAAACTAGTAAGCATGCTGTCATCCAATTCTTAGGGCTATTGTTATACAAATGGGAAAAGGTGGATCAAGGAGCCTGTAGGGCCTTGGCATCAGGCTTTGAGCCAGGTCTATCCTGCTCTGACCCTATTATCAGCCATTCCGCCTATAAGGTCTTCTAGGTGGAAAGGGACAACCAAGCAGCGGCCAGCCCACCCTCACCTGTACTACTGAGTGCAGGGGTGCCTGTGTGGCCCAAGGCTTGCCATCATCCTCCATCAAGCCAGTGGCCACGAAGCTGAAGCCGCGGAATAGCTGATGGGCGCCAGCACTTGGGGGGACACCTGGGGAATCTGTAGGAGTGGAGCAGGACGTGAGCCCAAGGCAGCCCCCCATAAAGCCCATGACCCATGACCTGCATTAGATCTGGCAGTAGTGGAGTCCTGGGTGTAGGAACCATAGACTGCCATGTCAACCTCCAGCCCAGGCCAAGTTCAGGCCAAGGGGGTTGGATGCCTTGTCCCTGGTCCACCTGCTGTACAGGAGCCAGGGGCACAGTTCCCACTGCCAATCTACTGCTCTGCCACCCTTTACTGCTCTGCTCTGCCCTGAGCAGACAACTCAAAGACTTGTGGGACAACTGAGATCCCTGTGGGCTTAGCCTGCTCTCTCCCGGTTCATGCAGCACAGCTTGCCTGATTTCCCAGATCCTTAAAGGGTGTCTGAGCCATCACACACACTGTTCCCTCCAGCCAGACAATCAACTCCTTGTCTACCCTTCCAGGCTCAGCTCATTGGTTGTCTCCTTCAAGAAGCCTCACCTGATACTATCTTCTGTCCCTTACCCACTATGAACTCTTTTTCCAATGCCAGCCTGATCTACATGCGAGCAGGACCTGGTCTGTCTTATGTATTTACCAGACATGGAATATAGTAGGGACCCTGACAAATAAATGAAAAACAAGACTGATTACTTGGGGTAGTGCTAAGCTACCCATCAGCAGTGAGGTACAGTGAAAAAACAAACAAAAAAACCCTAATGCAAAACACACCCCTCGAAGAGGGCTTTCAGAATTAACACCCCGCCCTGAACCCACTGCCAATATCTGGTTAGGAGTTAGTTTCTCCAGCTGTCCCCTGGAAGTCCCCACTGGCTTCCTGTAGTACTCCCAGGAGTGAGCAGGCTGTGCCCACGTTCCAGTCAGCATACGGAGGTCCAGGTCAGAGCAGCCAAAGCCAATTCCCACACTTGTCCCTGACCTGTGGGCGTTGGCACCTCTGCTTGCTGAATTGTTTCCACCACAACTTTGCCAGGTGAGATTCCTGATCCTTGGTGCGTGCAGGCCCGGAGTATTGTCTTCCCAGTGGGCTGGAAGGTGCCCGGGGCAGTGGTCCTGCCTTTTCTGTCATGGCCCTGACCACCCACATACCTCACCACCTCAGCCAGACACAAAGAGGACCACAGAGCCAAGGGTGGGAAAGTCAAGCAACATGAGACAGGGACAAGGCCAGTGTCCTACGGAGCCAGACACTGCCTGTCTACCCACACACCCAGCCCTGTCAGACTCTCTGGCCACCAGTGTCCCAAGGTTCTGACTCCCTGCTTCCCTCATGTACTAGCCCTAGGCAGACAAACCAGACATGGGACGAACCCTTGGGTGTGCGGGACGTGAACTCAGTGTCAAAATAGAAGGTGTCATCGGGCTGAGCCACAGCTGGCTTGAAGGGAGGCTTGATTTCACGTCGGTACAGCTTCTGCAAGGTTGGGGGTTCTCTGGTCACTGCTGTGCCACCTCCCCAGCCCACCAGCAGCCTCATGCAGAGGAAGATCACAAGCTACTCTGCCTGGCAAACAGTAGCATAGCTGCTTGCTCCCAGGAGGTCAGCCCTTCCCCCAAGGGCATGACATCATTCTCCACCACCCTCCCTGTGGCCAACAGGGTCAAAGCCCTGCTGGGGACAGACACTTACATTCCAGTCAATGGTGGAGTAGAAGACATGCCTCTTGATCTCCTCTCCCCCATCAGGACCTGACCCTGAAAGAGCCCAAGTGAAACATCTGCCCTGGATGGTCCAACCCCAGACACCCACGGGTCTACCAAGTAGCTGCACAGTGCCCTGGCACCAGGATGGGCTCATCCTGCTCCGAATCCATCTAGCCACCGCCCTGAGGCCTACCACCCACTTGATACTTTTCACTTTCTGGAGTGTCTGACGATCAAGCTCTAATACATGGATGGAAGAAGGAAGGCCCAGAGAGGTCAGACAACTTGTTCAAGGCTATCCAGTCAGGACAAAAGGGGGGCTTGTTCTGAGAGCTGCAGAAGGTCCCCTCTCGGCTCCTCTTAGCCTATTGTCCCTTTCAACCATGAGAGGAACTCTCACTCCATTCAACCCCAGGGACTTATACTACACTTCTGAAGCTGGTCATGTTCCGGGGGAACTCAGGAGCCAAGGAAGTGAATGTACACTGAACACCGAGGACATGCCAGGCATGCTCCCGGGATCTCGTTTCATCAACAAAGCCCCATAAGCTTGCTTGGACTCAAAAGTGCCCCTGAGAAGAGGAACCTGGGGCTCAGAGAGATGGTCACCTAGCCAGGTCATGCAGTTGAAAGATGGCACATATTTGTTCAACAAATATTTATGGATGAACTGTCTGTGCCAGGCAGTGGGGACTGACACAGCTAGAACCTGAGCCTTCTCTTGGGCCAGTAGCCTTGGCAGAGAAGCTGTGTGGGGGCCTCTGTCCCTGTCCCTAGAGGGCATGAGGATGACTCAGTTCCTGCCTTCCCCCTACACACAGGTCACCCGCCCTCCCCACACCATAACATGGAGCCAGAAAGCAGGGTAGCCAGTGGCATTGTCTGCCCACACAAAGGACAAGGGCCCTTTTCAGGCCCAGATGTGGCCCTGTGGCCTAGGCTGCAGCTGTACCCCGCTCCCCGCAGTCACATCCCCTCCCGAGCCAGGACTGCTTACCGAGCCGGTTGGCAGGATTCCGCTTGAACAGGGCCCGCAGCAAGCTCTGGGCTTCTGTGCTCAGAAACTGGGGCATGCCTAGCTTTGCCCTGAAATAGCCCCGGGGTCTCATCAGACACAGCCCCGCCCCAAGAACCCCAACTCCCTCCCGCTCTGTCCAGCTCCTTCCCAGCTTGGTCCAGACAAGTCAGCCACTAACTCACCTCCCAAAGACTTCAGGGATCCCTCCCACAGGCCCTGGCGGGTGGAAAGGGGGCTGTGGAAAGTGTAATATTTAACCCAGAGGAGAGTCTCATTAATGGGGGCATTGGAGGTAGGGACAGGGTGACACTCTAACCCCCAAACTGAGGCCAGACTTAAGGACCCCCCTGGTACCAGGGCAGGGCTGGTGCTTACTTCAAAATCAGGGTCATGGTCTCTTTGCGGTCCTTCCCTTGGAAGGGCAGGGAGCCTGTCAGCATCTCGAACTGCAAGGACAAGGGTCTGGTCAGGCTTTGTCCCTGCCTCCAGGGACAAAAAAGTCTCACCCTCTACTTCTACCCAGCCAGTTCAGGGCACCTGCTCAAGCCCAAGGATTTCCAAGTCTACCTGGAACAAGGACTATGCCCACCTCCCACCCCCACCCCTGCCAACCCAGGCCAGCAGGGGAAGCATGAGGGGCTCAGAGCTGAACTAAGGCTGCCTCATGTGGGGTCAAGACTAAGATCTTCCCACGCTCCAAGGCACGTAGGGTGAGGCCAGCTTGGCTGGGAGGGTATTAGGGTGTCTTAGAGATCTAGATCCCAAGGTTCCCCACAATGTCAGATGGGGACACTGAGGGTTGAATCATTTACTTCTGTCTGGGCACTTACCATCAACACCCCATAGGACCACCAGTCTGCACTGTGGGTGTGGCCCTGGCGGTTGACAACCTCTGGGGCCATGTACTCCACTGTCCCACAGAAAGAGTAGGCCTTCTTCTCATGGTCAATGGCCTCCTTGCTCAGGCCAAAGTCTGCAGGGAGGAGAACAGGGGACACATCTTCAGGACCCCTGCCTTCCTTCCCACCACTGTTGATACTCATTTCCTCTGGCCAGGGACCTGAAGGCTTCACTCCTGAGACACTGAGCAGGACAGAAAGGCCCGGAGAAGTTAGACATCTTGTCCAAAGCCACGGAGAGAGAATCTGGGATTCTATTCCAGGGTGCTCCAAGTCTGGGGCCTCGGGTTTGATCCCTTTTGAGTAATTGCCACCGACTTGTAGGAAAAATGGGCCCCAGCACTCAGCCAAGCGCTATCAGGAGCCACCTTCGTCCCTTTGAGGGTCTGGGCATGAGTGCCCTCCACTCACCAGTCAGTTTGATGTGGCCCTCCTCATCCAGAAGGATGCTGGAACAGAGAAATGAAGTCAGGGCCCTCAGCAGCAGGCGCTGGGTGAGTTCTGGTGGGACCACTGGGTGGCGGGACTCGGGCCGGCTCAGAGCAGCTGCCCTGCCCATTTCGATCTGATGAACAGACGCTTGAGCCAGACTGAGCAGTAGTACCAGGCAGGTGTGTTGTCAACCTTCCCTGTTAATCCTTGCAAAAACTGTGTGAGAGAGGTTCTTTATGTCCTCATTATACTAACGGGGAAACTAAGGCTCAGGAAAGTTACACAGTTCAGGCTGGCTTCAAAATCGCAATGACATACTCTGGTTTCTCTTCAGATCGTATAAATCTTTTGCCTTTTACAAAATCACAATGATCTTCTTGCCTCAGCCTCCCGAGTGCTGGGATGTCAAGTGTGTGCCACCATGCCTGGTGGTGTGCCTAACTTTTAACAGTGTTTTTTTGTTTCTTTTTCCCAAAGTTAGGGCTTACTATGCTGCTTAGGCTAACTCTGGATTCCTGCTCTCAAATGATCTCCCTCAACCCCGCCAATAGCTGGGACTACAATAGACACGCACCCCACACCCTGCTGAGGTGTCCCTAACTGTCAATACAGATCCCTTTCTTCCTATTTAACCTTGGCCCCTACTTATCACCTGGATGGCCTAGGTTTTAGGATACTATGAAAAACTAAGATATCTAGAGATTAAGGAAGATTCTAGAGGGGACCCTATCAAGGAAAGATCTTAATGATAGCATCTCAGATGTCACATCTGATGAGCAGAAAGGGAGGGCAGCACACCTGCCTGGAAGGCAGCTGAACCTTGGCCATGGCATCCCGAAGGTGAACCTGCTGTGGCCTCCACTCCATTTCACTCACCCACTCTCCAGATAGGCCAAGACAGGGGAATGTCCTCGGGGAGAGCCCTACCATCTCAGGAGGCCCCAAGGGCCCCCTGTGGAGACAATGGCAGGGTAGGGTTTCACTCACTTCTCAGGCTTGAGGTCTCTGTAAATGATGCCCAGGCTGTGCAGGTGGTCCAGGCCCAGAGCCAGCTCGGCCAAGTAAAACTTTACGTCTTCCTCAGTGAACATAACCTGCAACAGGCAGCCAGGGCTTCAGCTGTGGGAACTCCTCCTCCTCCTCACACACTGGACCCTGGACAGCTAGTGATTTCTTGGTGCTTAGAGTCCACCCTGGGACATCCCCCACTGCCACCTATACCCTGCTCTTTCTAAAGGGGTTTGAAGTACAAAATGGCTAATATACAAGTCACTCATTATGGCATCCTTAGAAGTAGCCGAAGGCTGATAGCAGGAATAGAGGCCTAAAGTAAATCATCTCGCCCTGCTTGGCGGAGGGCTGTACAGCTCTAAACTGGAACAAAGTTTTTCCGTAGTCTGATATGGAACAATTTCTAAGATTCTTGAAATGGGTACTGACCAGTTTATATAGAATGGTCCCTTTTCAGCAAGAAAGTGGAGGCAGGGATTTAGAACACAAACTGGATTCCTTGGCCAAAGGAACATGAGAAGGTTAAACAAGAAACCAATGAAAATGTTTACCAACGGGGGTGGGGGGTTGGACATAAACTTCTTGATGAGTGCTTTTCTTTTGAATCATGTAAATGTGTTTACCTATTCAAACATTAAAGTAACATCTTAAAAATTAAACTTTTGGTTCTCTAAAGGCTGAGTGAATTAATACTCCCATTTTTGTATTTGGCTTATTTTACATCAATTCAAAATCCTTTTGGATAACACATGACAAGAATGCTAAAGTCTCTATGTTTCTACCCAGCTTTCAGGGTGGCTTTAAGTTTTTCTCTGATACTTATGGTCCTGGCCTAAAAGAACGTGAAGGTGAAAAGGAGAGGTGCCTTTAGCTCCCCAAAATCAGGGTGGCATCAGATTCAAGACTTTTTTTTTCTTTTTGAAACAGGTTTTAAAAAAGAAACAGGTTTTCACTATGCAGATCATGCTGGCCTTGAACTCCTAGTGATCCTCTTGCCTCAGCCTCCCAAGTGAATGGAATTACAGGTGTGTGTCACCATACCTGGTCTCTCAAGCCATTTGAGAGAAACAGATGTGGCCTCTGTCCCAGGATGGGCAAGTTTCTTTCCTTTTTATTATTTTTGGCAGAACTAAGGATTGAACTCAGGCCCTCACACTTGCCAGGGAAGCACTTATTCCATTGAGCCATCTCCCCAGTCCCTTGGGTGGAGTTTCTGAGAGGGACTGGGAGGCAGGTTCCAGGCCCAGACCATACTGGACATGTTCCTCAAAAGGGCCTGGGATGGGGAGGCCTCACTGTGGCCCCAGCTATTCCATCCTCAGGCCCTCTGGCAGGGGGGTGGCAGCTCACCTCTTTTGAGAGCCGCGTGAAGAGATCCCCACCGCGCAGGAAGTCCAGAATGAGATAGAGCTTGCCCTCAGTCTGAAAGGCTGGAGAGAAAGGACAGACCATTCGGAGTCAGCTGGGCCTTGTGATCTCCCTCTCTGGCCTTGGCTTCCTCAGACTGCTGGGTGGGATGTGGGACAAGGTACAGGGAAGACAGGGAAGGCAACAGACCATAGGCAAGGAGGAGGAATGGGAGCCCAGGTAGGGCCTGAGGTCTCACCGTAGTGCAGCTTCACCACAAATGGGTGGTTTACATCAGCCAGAATGTCTCTCTCCATCTTGGTTCGAACACGATCACGTACTGGGTAGAAAAGAAAGGAAGTCACCAAGCATACAGGCACCCAGCACAGCCACTCTGCCAGCCCCAACTAAGGGCTCCTTTTTCTGCTTGCTTCTCAAGGCTTGACTACCAAGGCTCCTTCTTCAATCCTGTTTCCCTCCATCCCAGGTTGCTCTGGCTCCTCTGACTGCTTGCTACCCCCACCCCAGCAATGCCCAGGGACGAGATTTGGTGCCCGACTAACCATTTAGGTCTTTCTCCCACCATGCACTGTATTATCAAGTGGTACTGAACAACTGTGTCTACTGTGTGCCCATTTTTAAAAATTCTTTTATTACTATTATTAATTATCTATTTGGTACACGGTCTCTACTCATAGTGATCCTCCCACCTCAGCCTCCCCAGTGCTGGACTGAAGTTGCTGGCCGGTGTGACACGTGATACCAGGGATTGAATCCCCAAGTCCTTGCGCTTGCCAGGCAGGCGCTTAGACCGCAGAACTATCTCCCCAGCCCGTGTGCCCATTTCTGAGATCCCTAGACTTTGCTTCTGCATACACACACACACACACACACACACACACACACACACACACACCCTTTATTTATTTATTTTTTGCAGAACACAGGTCTGAACCCTTGCACTTGCCAGAGAAGTACTTATTCTACTGAGCCTGGCCCCTCACACACACCCTTTAACCAGCCTCCACTTTATGTAGTTTATACATTTCCAATCTGGGAGCTGCTGAGAACAGTTGCCTGGTGCTAGCTTGAAAGGCAGACTCCCTAAGCCTACAATTCTGATTTATGAGTCTGGTTGGACAGCCCTCAAGTTTTTCTTTTTTTTCTTTGAGTCAGGGTGTTACTATATAATGCAGGCTGGTTGTGAACTCACAGAGATCTTCCAGACTCACCTTCCTGAGTGCTGGGATTATAGGCATGTGCTATGCCTAGCAAGTTTTTCTTTTTTTTGCAGTACTGGGAACTTGGGACTGTGCATATACCAGGCAGGAACTTATGCCACTGAGCTGGCTACGCGGCCTACGTTTTTCTTTTAAATTTAAGGAAAAAAAAAATTTTTTTTTTTAAATTTTGAGTCAGGGAATGGGAAGATAGCTCAGCAGTCTAAGTGCCTGCCTTGCAAGCACAAGGCCATGAGTTTAGTACTCCATACCGTGCCAGCCCCAGAACCCTGGGTGTGTGGTGACGGCCACTGAAACTGTGTGTGGTGGCACACACTACATATCCCAGCATCAGGAAGGCTGACACAGGAGGATCACTGTGCGTCTGAGCTGCATAGTGAAACCCTGTTCCAAATAAATAAATTAAACATTTTGAGGCAGTTCTTACTAAATTACTTGCGTTGACTTTGAATTTACAATCCTCCTGCTTCAGCCTCACGAGCAGCTGGAATTACGGGACATGCTTCCATGCCTGGCCTGCATTTTTTCTTTTTAAGATTAAAAAGGTAATTCTGACCACTAGCAGGTTTGCTGGTGAGATGAGGCAGAGACTAAGCCAAAACAGCTACCCAGCCAGCTTCCCAAATACACCCCACATCTCTAAGTCACCTCTGGCAAACAGTTCTACCTTCCCAGGTGTCCTTCCTCTGACATCTTGGTCTGAAGAACTCCTAACATCCCTCAAGGCACAGGTCACATGGATCCTCCTTAGGTGTCCCCCTGGCCCCTCAACCTGCCCCACAAGCCACACCCCAATCCTCTGGACTCCTTGGCTTCAGCTATCTCCACAAATGGGTCACAGTCCCACTGCCCTGCACTTCCAAGGCCTACTCAGCTGCCCCCATTCAGCCTGTGAGCTCTTCACAGCAGAGACTGGGTCTTTCCATCTTTCTCCTCCCGTGTGGCTCCTACCCCCCTTCCTGGAATGCCGCAGAATAGGTCAGATGACCATCATGACTGTCAGGTTGACCTCTCTCTTCTCCTCACAACCTCTGCCAGGGCTTGGCTCAGATTCCACCCAGTCAGTGGCAAGCCTGGCTCCCAGGCCAAAGAGCCAATGTCTGAACCAGTGCCCACTGCCAGACATTCTCAGGCCCTTCATGATTTCCTAGAACTCTAGACTTGAGCTGGGGTCCCCTCCTGAACCTCTCTGCAATCATCCCCATGGCCCTGCTTTGAGTCTCCCTCTTACGGGCCTAGCTGTCCCCTGAGCTTTCCATCTTTTCTCAAGTTCTTTTTTTTTGGTGGAACCAGGAACTAAACACAGGCCCTTGTGCTTGCCAAGGAAGTGTGTATTCTACTGAGCCATCTCCCCGGTCCCTTCTCAAGTTCTTCACCCTGAGCTGGAGGTCAAGGAGATCACCCTTGGAGTCTTCCAGCATCACAGCGCAACTGTTGACAGACACCTCTGCTTGCCCAACTTGATGCATGAGGGTCCTTCATTCTACCACAAGCACACTGCACTCAGCCTACTATGTACTTCCGTCAGCCACCATCACTGACAAAGTATTGGAGGTGGCACAGGGTAGCTGAGAGCCTGCCTGTTTCTCTACCATTGGGCTGGTGCTCCTGAAAAGGGAGCTGCCTCCCTCCACTCTGGGCCCAGCCTGGGCTTAGTCAGCCCCCACTCACCTTTCAGTGTTGCCTTCTTTAGCACTTTCATAGCATATAGGTGCCCACTGTCAGGCCGGGTGACTTTGCGTACCAGGAAGACCTGAGAAGTAGGAGTGGGGGTCAGGACACAAGAAGCTGAGAGGGGACTGAGCCTGCTGGCTCCCATCCTCCAAGCCACATGCTGACCCCAGTTTCCCTTCCCAGATTTCCAAGTGGGTCTTTGCTTTCCCTGGGTACCCAGTGCTACCCTTACACTATGATCCATCCTTTGGGACCCAAGGTGACCCTTAGCCTCTGCCTCTGATGGGACAGGTGCTGCCTTGCCAGATGAAGGCTCATGACTCACTTTGCCGAAGGATCCCTGGCCCAGAACCTTGAGGAGCTCGAAATGGGATGGATCAGCCTTCTCGGAGCCAGCCTTGACATGGTGAGTGATGGAGATCTCCTTGAGGACGCCCTCATCCTGACAAGGATAGGGCTGGTGGGTACAGGGACTGCACCAGGGAAGCATGGGGCATATCTGCACTCCAGCCACTCCGGGCAGACAGGCCTACAGACACATCCCTAGAATGCTGGCAGGCCCATCAATAGTAACAAGGTCTCAAACCACCAGCTGTCGGCTCAGGTAAGGCACTCTTTTGGTCACTCCCACTGCCTTGAGCCGGTCAGACCCAAGGGTTGCTCAGGCATGGCCAGGACAAGCCCTCCCCTATGCTCCAGCTTAGGCACCAAGACCCACCCCAGATCCTCCACCCTATGGGGCTCCCCACACACGTGGCTATTTTGGTTTTGCTACAATAGGAAGTAGGGTTTGTTTTCAGAATGGAGAGGCAGGGCTGAGCTTTTGTTTCTGATCAAGATGAAAGGAGGGGTCTCTGCTTGCCAGAAAGGGAGCTGCATGGTGATCTAAAAGTCACCAAGATCCCTATCCCCAGCCTCCCAATCCACAAATACCGGTCTGGAGCAAATGGATGATAAACTCAGACTGGATCAAACTTCCCTCAGACCAGGCTCTAGAAGTCTCCTGTCAGATCCTAGCTGTTCTAGGACCCTGATATCCTCTCTACAACTGGCTGGTACTACCCTGAAGCCCTGAGATTCCCCAGGAAGGAAGTTTGGGCAGGATCTAGTCATCCAGCAGGGTCAGGAGAGCTCGGAACCAGCTTAGACCAAACTGGCTACGTAGCACCTGTTCCAAGGTCTGTAGCCAGGCCAGGACAAGACATCCGGGCACACTTACCAAGTCCTGCTGGGGGCCAGAGCCAGGGCCAGGGACAGGCAGAGGGGCCTGGCCAATCCTGGGCCGCTGCTTCCTGGGCAGCCAGGGGAGCAGGGCCCAGAGCCGCAGACGGGGCGGCTTGGGATCCTGCTCCATCCGCCCAGCAGCGTGGCAACATGGCAGGGGCAGGCAGCATCCAGGGCTGCCCAGGGAGGCGGCCGGGCCCAAGGCGGATGTGCACAGTGAGGGTGCAGGGGTTGAGCCTGGGCCAGGGCAACCAATCACTCATAGCCTGTGGTTTCCCAGCTCTAGGTCTCCACCCTCACCGCGGTCCCTTCTTTCTTCCCCTTTCCTCAGTATCTAAGGGCTGCCCTCTGGCTCCCTGCCCCCCGTTCCCCCCAAGGGTCTGCAAAATGAAAGCTCCATGCCAACCCAGCTCCAAGTAGATAGGTATTCAACAGGCAGAGGCAAATGCCTAACCTGCATAGTTTAATAAAAGAGCACCAGCCAGCCAGCACAGAGACACATGCCTGAGAATCCCAGTGCTCAGGAGGCTGAAGCAGGACGATCACAAGTTTTAGGTCAGCTTGGATTACACAGTGAGTTCAAGAGCAGCTTGAACTACATAGCAAGATCTTAAGAAAGAGAGGGAGACAGACAGACAGACAGAGACAGACCCAGGAGGCAGAGGCAGACATCTAATAGGTAGAGACTGACAAAGATAGGCATCTAATAGGCAGGGACAGGAAGTCACACATACCCGGCAGGCAGGCACACAGAAGGATTCGCATGCTATAGGTAACAGTAAGGAAAACACACCCAATAGGCGGGGACGGGTGGGGACATACACCTAACAGGCAGATGCCAGAGGAATATATGCCTATTAGGAAAGGAGGGAAATGTGGAAACTCACAACTAACACACAGAGGTAAAAGGACTTGGACCTGGGGATCCAAACCCAAGAGCCAGAGACAGATGAGGGCCCAACAAGTACAGACAGACGGCGCCAAAAATCCACAAGTGCTTGGCGTGCAGTGTACCCAATTGGTGAAGAAAAGCAGAGACAGAGACAAGAGCCCAACCAACCACAGGCACAAGCGGGCAGTTGTCAGGCAGCAGTTATCAGTGAAGCCCACAGAGATTGAGAGATGCCACAGGGCAGCGACCCCCGTGAATTAAGCTCAGAGCTGTGGCTTCTTGCTAGTGTACCTGAAGGCGGGGAGAAGCTGAGGGGACACAACCTTCGAGGTTCTAGAACTTGGCATAGCCAACCAGTCCATAGCAGACTCACTTCCAAGGTCTTCTATTTCTCTAGGGGTTTTTTCCCATGCCAAGCCCTGAGGGTCCTGGGCCTAAGGTGCTGGCTGAGAGGACCAACTCCTGAGTGCAATCTGGTGGCTTGACTATGATCCAGTATCTCAAAAAAGCTGTTAATCCTTCCAGAAACAGAAAACTGAGACCTAGACAACAGCAACTCCCAAACTCAGAGCAAACCAGAGGCAGAGCCGGCTTGTATCCAAATTCTTCCTCTAGGATTAAAGTGCCAGGCGCAGCAGCCTGGGGTATGATCCCTGGGCTTGCTGTGCTGGCGCCGCCCCCAGGGGCAGGCTGAGATGGAAATTGAGACTGGGCATAGTGGCATATGCCTGTAATCCCAGTTCTTGGGCTCCAAACAGGTGGATCACTGAGTCTGATCTAGTAGTGAGACCCTGAACACCCTGTAGACCCTTCCCTAAAATACCCCCCCCAACAAAAACAACTAATTCTTCCTCTGGTGCCCACCTGACCTGGAGTCAGCAGCCTCAAGTGCCAGCAAAGGTCAGCCAGAGCTGCTTCCTGCCCACCCAAGCCCATCCTCTCCCTGACTCCCAGGGTCAGTCTGGGGCTTCCCCTCCTTCAAAGGACTCTCCCTGAAGAATCGGGAGTGGTATAATAGTCCCCCCCACCCGGAAAAAAAAAAAAACCTGTCAGCTAATCAGGCCGCCAAATATCAACTTTCTGCTGGGACAAGCAGAAAGCCTGGCTCAGAGGAAAACTGAGGCGGACAAGGCTACACGGGGCAATCCCTACCCACACCACCCCAGATCTACACCCCTTACCATGTCTATTTGCCTCTGTCTAAAAACACTCCCTGGGGACAGATGCAGCCACGGAGAAACCCCAGGGGACAAAGCCACCCTCTAAACCTATTCCTTGCTCACAGTCACACTGACAAGACACTACTGCGTGCAGGCCACCTTCTGCTCACCTTTCTGGGACAGGACGCTGAGTCTCTCTCAACCCTGGAGAAATCAGCCGGGGTCTGCATGATGGGGTTCAAGCCAGTGGCCAGAAGGCCCTGTTATTTCTTACTTCTGCTTTTTTTAGCCTTCTTGGTGCAGAAGGAAGGGTCCCTGGCCCCCTCCTTCTCACTTCCCTCTTGGCAGGGAGGAGGGACAGAAGATGGGTCTGGCTGTCCTGCTGAAGAGGGGACCTGCAGACCCCACGCCCATGACCCAGAGACAGCTGAAGGGCACACCCCTCCCTATCTTTTCCGATACTAAGAAGGGAGACAGGAACATAGATAGGAGCCACAGACAAAGCCAACACTCACAAACATCACTGGGAGGGACCCTCAGGGCACTTGGAACAGAAATAAGCAGGGCCACACATAATCTGAATGGCCTGGCCCAGAGTTTGGATAATCTTTCCCCAGTTAGAATACAGCCCACATAGCTGGCACCACCATGCCTGCTTCTGCCACTCCTCTGTTGTCCTGAAGAAGCCCATCATTCCAGGCCCTGCGATGGGCATGAGGACAGAAGATACTGGCAAGGACCTGATAGAGGTCTAAGAGAAGGGGTGGCCTTGCAGGGGAGGCCTAGCCCTGTCCCTTGTGGTCTCACCTCATCGTCACACCACACACCCACAGGAACTGACAGATACACTCAGCGATGATCGGAAACCCTTTCCACAGACAGCCCTGATGTAGAAACAAACGCCCTGCCTGCACCAACTTCCCCCTCCCGGCTCTCGCACAGCCTTGATAACACAGTGGTGGACAGCCTACAGGGTTGTGAAAGATGCCCCGCTGAGACCAAGGCCTTTTGTTGCTTCCTCAGGCTCACCGACAGCCCAAAGTCCTCTGGTCCAGTGCCAGAGCTAGTTCACCCTCCAAACACTAGTCCCCCAAAGCAGGGAAAGGAACCTCTGTGCCATCAGGGTAGCAGAAGCGGCCAGAGGAAGGAAACAGCCTTTGTTGAAGGCTGTGTGTAGGTCTGAGAGAGGGACAGACACCCTTAAGCCCCCGTCACCCTGCATAGACACTTCCTCTTTAAGAACTTCCTTCCTTCCACACAGTAGCTGGAAAAGAGCTCCAGCCCACAGCCTGATTCCAGCTCCAAGGGTCCCTACCCTAGGCCTCCCTCTGCCAGCCAGCTGTAGTCAAGCATACCTGCAGGTCCCTGGCCATAACCAACAGTGACAGCCCCTCCCCCAGCTAGGGTGAGGAGCCTGTATACCAGCTCCACAGGAGGTATCTTCATCCCATTTCAGAGATGAGAAAAAGAGACTCGGTAAAAAAATGACTTGCTCCAGAGGGAGTGCTAAATTGAAACCAAAGTCTGACTGTCTCCACAGGCTTAAGCCTAAGCTCTTAAACATTTCCCCACTGCCTTCCCTGCAAGGCCTCCCTGCAAGCACTAGACACTAGCAGTGGGCTTCCTCTTTGGACATCACTGATCGCAAACACACATACACCACCTGGCTCTGCCCAGACAAGAGCCAGACACTAGGAAGCACAGGTATTAAGGCAAACCCTGGCCTTGTCTTCAAGCAGATCTAATAGAAATACCTGTCCTGGGAGGTTAAAGCAGGAGGATCACAAGTTCAATCCCAGCCTAGGTAACTATAGCAAAATAAAATTTTAAAAGGTCTGGAAAAATAAAAAAATAAAATGGTTTGGAGATGTAATTCAGTGGTAGCACACCCATGAGTTTGGTCCCCAAGCATGAAGAGAGGAAGAGAGAGAGACAGACAGACAGACAGACAGACAGACAGAGACAGAGAGACAGACCCAATAATAAAATACAACTTTCCTGTGACACACAAGGTGCATGGCTGTCCCAGAAATGGTGGCCACAAGTTATGGATGAGGTAATACAGCACCTTAGGAGACAGTAGATGTGTCCCCAAGATGAACAGGTATTGGCCAGGCAGAAGAGTGGAAAACAGGCCAAGAGAGAAAAGCCAGGTGGAGAAAGATGAGCCTGAGTAAGGAGCTTCAGGTTCTGAGCATAGGCTGGAAGCTAAAGACTGACTTCTCACCAGTCAAGTGCATAAAGGTTCAAACTATACTCCACCACCCTCAGAAGGCTGTTTCTGGAAATAAAACATGCTATGGAGACAAAGGCACATTGTAAACAGCACTTCTCTCTGTTTAGTCGGAAGTTGTTCTGCCACAGGGTCTCCCCTAGGCAGCTGAAAGGACAGAGCCCAAGCGTGAGTCCCAGGGGTAGACAGGTGGGCCGGCCAGCCCACGGGAAATTCCTCTCCACACCTGAGGCTGCCTGAAGTCCACAGTCACATCCTGCCTCAGCTCTGGCCTGGGGAGCATGAGGAATCCAGAAGGGATCAGTATTTCATAAACAGGAAGAGAGGAGGGGAGTGGGGAAACGCTCAGCTCTCAAAATAGACCGGCAGGCTCTTCAAAGGGGTCCAGCTCCGGAGATAGGCAGAGCAAGGGGCCTAGTGCCCAGTCTGCTCCTAGGAAGGGAGGAAGGAAGCCCTAGGGGGCCTGAGGATACCAAGTGTGCCAGGTGCTGATGGGACCCAGGAAGCTATGACTATGCACTGTCACTCCTGAAACCTAAATCCTTCCTTCTGCCTGAAATGAATAAATTCAGAAGCATTATGTACCAGCACACAACAAACCTTGTACCAAAATTTTTAGGATATTTTAAATTATACACATCCTATTCTCTCTTCCAAGTGACCCTGAGAGATAAGCTCTATTCTGCTTGCTCCTTCCCTTTCCTCTTCTATTTCTCTCCCTTCCTTCCCTCTTTCCATCCTCTCCCTCTCTTTTTGGTACTGGAGATTCAGCCCAGGGTCTTCTCACTGAGCTCCATCCTTAGCATTTTCTTCCTCTGCCACATATATGAGTGACATATGGCTCACCCTGGCTAAGCCCCAAGCTCAGATGTCTCCAGCTGGGGCTGGGATATATTCCTCTCATCAAGCCACCAAAAGAAATGGGGCACCTGGAAAGTGGTACATCTCTGCCCAGCAGGAGGCCTGGCACAGAATGGAGGTTCTATGTGCCCATGGATGTGCTCTTTCCCTATCCTTGTGCCTACCACACAGCACAAGGTTCCCATCCTCCCTCCAAGACTGGATGCTCCCTTAAGGCAGGGAGATGCTGATTTTGCCTTTCAGTCTCCCAGTGCCACAACATACGCAACCAATGCTCCACGAAGGAGAAACTGGCCACTGCCTGCTCATTCCTCCACTCAAGGTGCCCACGATTGAGCGCCCCTGGTGTATTAAACCCAGAAGTAGCACTAAGACAGTGGTGGCTGGAGTAGGCGATGGATCAGCAGGTGCTCAGGGCTTTTGGCGCCTGGGGACACACACAGCGCTTGTCCTCTTCAGTGCTCTGTATTCCCTAGCTTGGGTGAAACGTGGACTTTGTGTTGCCACCAGCTCTGGGACACTGGGCCCCAGTTTTCTCATCTATAAAACATGGCTAGTAACAGTCTATATCCAAGGGCACAGTGAGAACTAAATGGAAAGCTGGTGTGGCACTGGGCAGAGGTGAAACTCTTTCTCTTAATGTGGCATTTAAGATTCTCATTGTCTGCGTCTCCAGCCTCGTCTCCCTCTCCACCCAGGATATGCTGTTTCAGGACAGGAGTCAGGCTGGGAGGCCAAGGAAGGTTACCTGGTTGAGCAAGCTCCTGCCAGACCCCAATCAGCCCTGTTCACTGTTGAGCTTCAAAGCTGCATTCACCACCATCTCCCTAAAAGCTACATGTTCAGGTGAACCCTAGAACCTCTGCTCTAAGAGCTGAGCACCTGGCCCTCCATTGGGACCTAAAATTCCTAAGGGACTGAGGAGATAGCTCAGTACAATAAGCACTTCCCGGGATGGCAAGTGCAAGGGCCAGAGTTCAATCCCTGGTTCTGAAAAAAAAAAAAAAAAAATCCCTTCATCTTATTATAGGTAACTAGGGGTGCCTACTCTACAGAAGGATAAAACAAGAGCCCAGGCTACACTGCTTCTTGGCCTCTGACAGCTCTGTTGCCACAGTAACCAACAGTGGAGGGAGTGGGAGCCTACTTTTCTTACTGCACTGCACCCCACCCAACTTAGCTACCTTATCTTAGGAAGGTGAGTCAAGGTAAACATCAGGACCAACCTGACTCCATCTCAAAGGTCAAGCGTATAGCAGCTGTGCTGCTCAGATGACCCAGACCTGGAAGGCAGGGCCACAGGCAGGAAGTGCAGTAGAGCAATGTCCCTGAATGTGTGTGCTGTTGAGGCTGGAACTACTATGCACCAGACAGTAACTACCTACTTCACTTGCCTTTTACAACTCCTGTGGGAAAAGCACATTTCCCCCAACTTTTATTTTATTTTCATTTTTATTTTTGGCAGAACCGGGGATTGAACTCAGGCCCTTGCGCTTGCCAGGGAAGCGCTTATTCCACTGAGCCATCTCCCCAGCCCTTCCCCCCAACTTTTAGACAAGGACACTGAGATTCAGAAGAGAGAAGAGCTTCTAGAAAAAATGCTTGAGTGAGGAGGACACAACTGGGACTTGAACCTAAGTTTGCCCATGCACAGCTCCTGCCCATGGAGGGTCTAACACCCCACCACAGCCAGCATCTCCCAGAACTCACAGCTACGGAGTTGGGTGTGGTCCTTGCCCATACAGAGATGAAGGAGCCAGAGGAGAGGACAAGTGACCCACCCAAGATCATAAAACTGTCACCTAACCTCTGGAACTTTTGGTAACACGTACATAAAACCAAAACTAGGGTCTGAGGGGCTGTAGTAAGGAGCTTACGGGAAGCTGAGGACATAGACCCAATAGGTAGTTACCTGCCAGATACTGGGCCGGGCTAAACTTGAGAAGTCACCAGGTCCCCAACCCCAGCTCCACAGGCACAGTTCTATCAAGGAGATCAGCACAGTGCCTGAGCCTCTCCCATTAGCCCTTATGCCCTCACTGTACAGGAGCCCAAACTTAATGAGTAAATAAACCAAGGCCCAGGTGACACAGCGTTAAGAGCACTCTCGGCCCTGTCCAGGCTGCATTCCTCTCATGTATGAAACAGGAAGGCTGGAGTAAGTGAGTTCCATGCCCAGGGTTGCCAGCAGGATCAGTTGGGATCAGATAAAGAAGGCCGAGCTGGACACCAGGGCAAGAAGACAGGGCCCTCATGCCTAGGCCATATGAAGAGCACAGCACCCCCCAACCCAACCCAAGGCATCCACCCTGGTCCTTACCTTGGATGGCTGAAGTCCAGATTCTTCCCCTGAGGCCTGTCCATTCTGGAAAAGAAAAGAGATTACAGAGCACTGTGAGAAATTTTCTGCAGAAACATGTACTCTGGGATGGTCCCCTCCACTTCTGCTTTCATGGTAAGTGAAAGGAACTAAGACCTCTGGCAAGAGCCCCCTCAAAACCCAAGACAGAACAACCCCAGGGGCCAGCACTCCCTGCTTCCTGCCTAGCACACACCTCATCTTTGAAGACTCAGCTCAAATATTACCTCTTCCCAATGAGAAGAAAGGGTTGGCATGAGCCCCACCTCTGCCAGGACAAGCTTGTGCAAACCAACCAACCAGGAAAGGCCTCAGCTTCTTGGTCTGTAACATGTGGAAAGTGCCCCCGACCTCCCAGAACTATTGCAGGTGTGGAAAGAGACAAAGTCTAGGCAAGCACTCATCCCAGAGATGGTGGCCACCCTTGACTTTGCACTATTCAGGGGCCCTTGTGCTCCCCCATCAGCAGAGTGACAGCTCCACCACCATGGCCCTGCATTCCATCACTGCACCACTCATTACCCTGCAGGGTCTATTTACACACAGACTTCCCTTACTAATACGTGGGGAGTCCCAGGAGGGTAGAGAAGAGAGCTTGGTGCCAACAGCTGCTCTTCTGAGCCCCTGCTGCACGCCAGGCTGGGCTCAGTGCCTCACACCTGTGGCACCATTTAATCCTATGACAGCCTCAGGAGGCTGGCCCAGGCCCAACTGACAGAGAAGGAAACTGAGACTCAGCAGGGCTAGTGATGTACAACTGAAGAAATTAAAAATTTGATCCAAAATCCAGATAAAGGTCTGCTGTAGAACAGCCACAGGGAGCTCTGTACAGGGTGACACAGGCGCAACAGCCCACCCCGAGCACTCCTGTTTTGTCCAGATTTCAGCTCAGGTGGGAACTGTATACCCCAAGGTACACCAAAGCCAGCCATCTGTTTGCTGAGTGACTTGAAGTGAATGACCTGCCCCGCTTGGCCCTGAAGCAGCTGTCCTTAGCCTCTGGGCTCAGACAGAGTGTGGTACACCAGAGGTCCCAATGCCTAGGAAGACCCAACCTAGAACAGGTCAGGTCTTTGGAGCCAGGAGCTGAGTCCATTTGGGCAGCTGTGGTCTTGCTTGGCAGCAGCAGGCACAGCTGTGCTCTGCCCATTACATAATCTCCCTGCCCCTAGAGCAGCTTCCCACTGCCGCTCCCAGGACATCCTTCCTGTCCCTGGAGCCCCTTTAATGCCCCTAATCCCCCCAGGGGCCAAGTGTGTTATAGGCACTTCTATATACACATGCAGACACACTGTCATTGCTCAGCAACCTGGGAGGGCTAGGGGTAGAGCTCAGTGGTAGAGCACTTGCTTGGCATGCATAAAAACCTGGGTTTAGTCCCCAGCACTTCCATTCCAAAAACCAAAACAAAAAGATAGTATCTTAGCAGCCTGAGGAGAAGGGACAAGTTGACCAGGACACACAGGGCTAGACTGGGCTGTGCTTACTCTGACTAGATGGTAGAACCTGTCTCCAAAAGAAAAAAAAGAGGGCTAGGGGTTTAGCTAAGTGGTGCATCACCTACCTCGTAAGTAAGTGTGAGGTCCCGAGTTCAATTCCTGACACAAAAGAACAAACGAACGAACAAGCCAATATTGGGAAAGCCCTTTGGTCTTGTAAAGGATGGAGATTTATACTTGTGAGGACAGCTGCCTAGACCACCAACCCTTTCCAGAGTGATCAGAGATGGTTTCCAACAGGCATCCTTCTTGCTAGCCAAGCTGCTCTGTCTTGGAACAGGGACCCAGGGCAGCATCAGGAGAAGTTGGACAGCAGACGGAAAAAGACAGCATGGGCCCCACAGGAAGGAAGCAGCCCCAGGAGCTGAGTTCTGAGTCCAACACTGGCAGCCCTGTGCACGGCTGGAGGCTAGGGCCAGGTGCCAAGGCACTGCCAGCCCTCAGCAAAGGCTGGACAGGGCCCTATGGGATGAAGAGTCTGCCAATATCCGGAGCTGCTTAGAGTACCTGCCACCTGGGCCATTTTGAACCCAGCTCTTCCCCTCATAGGCCCTCCCCCACTTCGAGACAGCAAGAACTCTGGGTTCTGACCCTAGCTGTGACAGTTTGAGGTTCAGCTGTCCCACCTTAAAATGAGAGCTAGGGGCCGGGGAGATGGCTCGGTAGAATAAGTGCAAGGGCATGAGTTCAATACCCGATTCCGCAAAAAAATGAAAGAAAATGAGGGATACAATCTCTATTTAAGAAGTTGCTGTTCAATCCCTGGTTCCGAAAAAAAAAAAAAAAAAAGTTGCTGTGACATAGTGACATAAGTGAAGCAAGGACTGTGGCAGACATTAAAGTGCTATATGCAGCAGGATCAGGCCTAGAGACAAGGCCACTGCTTTCAGCAGGCACAGGAAAGCCACAGACAGAATTCTCACCCACACTGTCAATGGTTTACTCCACCTAGGCGGCACCATGGGCCAGGCCCTGCCTCCCAGCAATCCATTTTTGGTATCATCAAGAGGGCAAGGAGGTCCGGATCACAGTCCTCCGCCAAAGGCTCCATCCAGCTAGCCTTACCTGCCTCCTTCTGCTGGTGATGATGGTGCCTGTACCTCAGGTCAGGCTGCTGTATCAATTACACATCATCTAGGCTAAGAACAGCAAGGCCCTGTTCTCCAGTGAGGACAGACCAACCTGCACCCTGGCTGTCCCATGGCTCCTGTTACCCAAATAATAACATCCAGTCACCTGGCACCTCCAGGAAGGAGGGGGGCAGGCAGAAGTAGGACTCTACGCCCTCTCACACCCAGGGAAAAGGGCCAGAATCCACCCCTTACCACTAAAGAAACAGAGGCCCAAACAAGCTGAGGGCTGACTGAGGGCCACAAAAAAAATTTTTTTTTTTCCGGGAACTGGGGATTGAACTCAGATGCTTGCGCTTGCCAGGCAAGTGCTTATTCTACTGAGCCATCTCCCCCGCCCCCACCAAGAAATCTTGACTTCCCTCCCCGGAGAAAATTCACCAGTCTTTTCCTCTCCAAAACTCAGATGCAGCAGTACTCAAAACTGAGATGGGTCCCTGGTTTAATAGCCCCTGGTAAACTTGCTACAGAATCTCCCAAAAGGTGCCAGGCACAGTGATGCATGCCTGTAATCTCAGCCCTTGGAAAGTTGAGGCAGGAGGATATCCGTGAGTTTGAGGCTCCCCTGGATTAATAGTAAATTCAAGGCCAGCTTGGACTGTACAGTGAAATCCTGTCTCAAAACAAAACAAACAAACAAAGAATTCCCCAAAGGAAAGCAGGAAGTGATGTCCTGGACAAAGATGAGCACCTGATGCTCCCTACTAGGCCAATCCAAGAAAGCTCTTGAACTAAGTGCCTCCCCAACCATTCCCAGGATTCCCGGGTCTCAGCTCCAAGGTCTCTGGAAGACCCATGTCACAGGGGCATGCCTGGGCAAAGGAATCCAGCTCTGAGCACCCCCAGGCCCTTGCATCCCTTCTGAGTTGGGGGGTAGAGGGGCTGCAGAGGGCAGCGTTCCACACTTCAGAGGGTGAGTCAGCGAGAGCCTCTGAGCAGCCCAGTAGGGCCTGTAAAAACCCCATGGCAGGGATCCCAGAGCAATTTACTCCAAATTGCTCCTTCAGGTTGGTTACCTAATGCTGCCGCGCCCACCCTCCAATAACCATCCCTTTAAAGGGGCAGCACACTCCAGGTGCTGGGGACCTAGGGTCCTCACACTGATCTCCACCTGCAGGCCTCACACAATGGCCACCCTATGTGAATAGACAGAAGAGATGATGAAGGCAGGAGCCAGGGCCTGTGGCCAGGAGAAAAATCACCTTGACTTCTTGCTTGGTCGGTTCAGGTCTCCACCCAAGCTCTGCACACTAACAGCTATCCTAAGGGGGAATATCACCTCCTCCCCTTCCAGCATGAAGACAGGAAAAGTTTTAACCTTGCTGGGTCAGTCCTTGACCTTGACCCTACGGTCCCAGGACACAAGAAAATCTAGTGCATGGTTAGGACTTGGTTCCACAGAGCCCTCAAAGGAGAGCAGAGCTGCCTCTGGGGGACTGGGTGGCAGAAACCACACGCCCCAGGGCTCAGTCCTTATAGACTCGGTAAGGGAGACAGACACAAGGTCTCCCTTCTCCAGAAACGATCTCCATAAGACCTAAAGGCTTTTCCCTCTCTTTTCTACAACCTGAAGTAGCAGACACCCGCTGTCCTCCACCGGCCCTGGCCTCGGGACGGAGGAACCAGGAATTCCAGCCCCAGAGGCGTGGTGTCATCCCACATTCCACAACTGCCAGGGTTCCAGGGGAGCAACCCTCCTACAATCAGCAACTGAGAAACAAGAGGGTCAACTCTTGGGAGAGGACACTGGGAGGAGTGGGGATCCCACTACCTCGTCTCTAGCAAGATTCAGACATCTGACCCAACCCTGATTGTCTGCCGCTGTGCACCAATGGACGGAGCCCCGATAGCTCCTGAAAGATGCCAGGTCAAGTTGCTGGGGTTCTGAGATGAAGGGGAGCAGACCTCAGCACCCCACGGGTTTGGGATTCCATCTCCTGGCTGCGGCGGGAGGTACTCAGCGCTCGGCGGAACTGTCTCCTGCAGATACTCCGAGCTCAGGGGGGTGGAGCCGGACAGCGGGCAGATCGGAGGGCACTCGCGCCCTCGCAGACGGCCGCTGGACTGCAGCGGCGCCGCGGGCCGCCCCGCCTCTGAGCGGATCCGGGCTCTCCAACCGCCGGCGCCCGTCCCCCGCCCCGCTCACTCACCTCCGGGTCCAGCGGCACCAGCTCCATGAGCGGCCAGGGCTCCTTGAGCTGGGCGAGCGGCATCGCGCCGCCGCCGAGCCGCTCGCACTCCTCTGGCGATCCTGGCCTGGACGCCTCCCGGCCCCGGGATCCCCGGCCGTGGCCAGACCCCGGCGAGCCCTAGAGCCCCTCGCGCTGCAGCTGGGCCGTCCGCCGCCGCCGGGGCACTCTCACTCCGACTCCGTCACCCAGCGCCACCGCGCCCATTGGCTACCTGTGCGGGGGCGGGGTCTCGGAAGCCCCGCCCCAGCCCCCGCGGCGCGGCATTCCCGGCGTGGACCCCCGGCCCCGCCGCCAGGGAGCTCGCCCCCGCCTCCACCGCGAGCCCCCTAGCCCAGACTCGGCTCCGCCCGCAGAGGTCGTGATGGCTCCTCCCTCCCTTCTTGGGTCTCCAGTGCAGACCACCTTGCGGGCGGGCCTCTGTTCTCTCAACCTTCTGCTGCTTTGGATTCCCAACCGAGAGGTTCCTTCCTCCTCCCCCGGAGGTTGGCCCCCTGTCCCCACCCCCCTACACAGGCATTTCACACGGTGTCCCGGGTCTCTCCAGGCGAGGGTCCGGCTTTCCTCAGGCCCTCACTGCTGTAAGCTCTGGGACCCCTCCTCCAACAGTTTCCCCCCAGCACCGAAGCCCACAAGGGCTCTCCAGGTGATCTCAGTGTCCCAGCCCAGGTAGGCTCCCACGATCAGTCGCCACCTTTAGAACCCACAGCGCCCCCAGGGTGATTTTTTAAAAGCGCAGGCTGCGCAGTCTGGTTTGCCCTATCTCACGAGGGTGCTCCAGCAGGTCAGAACAGGGCGTCTCTCAGCTGCAGGCCCAGGTCTGGGCCCCAGAGAGAAGGGCAGGGTCCTGGTTTCCGGGATACGCTACCACTTGTTGGGACTTGGGGTAAACGACCAGGGAGAGGGATTTCCCCTGGGGAGATTCAGCCTCCACCTAAAGAGGTCTTGGGGCCAGGTGTGGTGAGACTTACTCACAGGTGAGGAAGCTGAGCTACGGGTTGCTGGCTTCACAGGCAGAAGACTGGTCAGTTATTGCAAAGGTGATCTAAGGGGGTTGGGAAGACTTCTTTGTCAAAAGGCTCTCTCTCCCCGGTAGGACTGGAGCTGAGGGTGCAGCTCAGCATTAAAGCACTTGCCTCAGAGGCCCTGAGTTCCCCAGCACTAAAATGAAATGAAATAAAAACTTTTGAGAACAGATTTCACCAATGTATGATTTCATTTTTTATTGTTTTGGTCCTGGGCATGTGTTACAGTTTAAATCTAAAAATTTTCCCACCAGATGTCATGCTGTATGCCTGTAATCCCAGCCCTGGGAAGGCCGGGGCAGGAACATCCCCAGTTTGAGATCAGCCTGGGCTACATAAGGGTTCCAGGCCAAAATGAACTGTATAACAAGCCCCTGTCTCAAAGAAATAAAATGTCTCCACAAAGCCTCATGCGTTCAGAGGTGGGGCTTTGGGAAGATGAGTGGATCATTCAGGCTTTAACTTCATCAATGGTAAGACTGGCATTACTGGGAGGTAACAAATTTAGGAGGCGAGACCTAGTTGAAGTGTGGGGGAAATGGGGCCATGACTGTGGGGACCTTATCTTTTCTCTGGCCCCTTCCTCTCTGGCTCTTTCCCTTCCCAGCTGCCATGAGGTGAGCAGCTTTCTTCTACCGTGATGTGACCGCTTCTGCTTCACTATAGAGATGAAAACAATGGAGCCTGTGACTCATGGGCTCACACTGTGAGCCAGAATAAATCGCCTGGCTGGGCCTGGTGGTGCACACCTGTAATATCCCAGCACTCGGGAGGCTGAGGCAGGAGGATCGTCATGAATTCTAGACCAGCCTGGGCTACAAAATGAGCTCAAGGCCAGCCTGAACTGCATAGCAAGCCCCTGTCTCAAAAAGATAAATATATAAGGTCCTCTTCCTGAAAATGTATTATCAACCAGGCCTTCTAAATGCTGAGAATATAGTAACAGTAAAATAAAATCCATGCTATCATTAAATTGGCATTTGTTCTGATATGATTAAATAATTACACTCAGAATAATAAAAAGTACAAAAGAAAAATAGTATCCAAAATTAAATAAAAGCAAACTATTTGTAAAAAAAAAATAATAATAATAATAATTACACTCAGAGGCACTGTTGTAAGCACTTTTCCTGTATCATGCCATCCTTATCATACTATACCATGATATGAGATGTTTTTTCACTCCCTATACAGATGGGGGACACCAAGGACAGAGCAGCTAATTATCTCCTCCTCTAGTTCTCTCCTAGGTTACACAGCTGGAAGAGAGAAGAGACAGCCTTACACCCTGGCTTGAGAGTTCATCCTTTAGTCCACTTACACCCCATACCCTGCTGAGGATAGGAAAGGACTATAAAGCAGAGGCTGCCTGGACCCTGGAGACAGTGATTGCCAACATCAGTGTCACTGGTTCCTGGAAGCAGTTTGCCATGTCCCGATTCCTGCTGCTCAGGGCTAGCCATGTAATATGTAGACACACTTCAACTAATGATTACCTCAATACCTAAATTTAAATGGGGACCTGAGCTTTTGGTTTGCTAAATCAAGTAATCCTACTGAAGGCTCCAAAGAGATCACACACAGGTGCCAAAAGTCCAGCTTGCAGCCAGCTACAGTGATAGCAAGAGGAGAATTAGGTTCCATGATGGCTCAGGGGAAGAGGTGGGAAAGCTGGAGTAGTTCTGCCTTCCTTCTTGGACGTCTTCCTTCCCTCCTCACAGGAAACACATCATCTCACTTAAGGACAGAAAAGTTGGTTATCATATATATATATACATGGAGTTGAGCCTGGCCTTGGATTCACAGTATAGCCCAGGGTGACCTCAAATGGCAATCCTCTTACCTCAGCCTCCCAAGTGTTTGGATTATGGGGTGCTCTACCATACCTAGCTCTTTTTAATATTTTTATTACTAAGTTTCACCTGGATCTTCTCTTTCTTGAGGGTGAATGGGTCTTCCTGGAAGAGTCCAGAGAACACCTGGGCTCTACATGGGGTGCTTTGTGCAGCCTGCTGTCTGTTCCTGAAGGGGGGATAGTGGTCACTCAGCATACAGCTATGGAGAGCAAGCCAGGCTCCAACACAGCTCAGCTTATATTTGGTACCAACCACACTGGTTTCTGTCTCTGGGTCCTCTCTCTGGGCTACAGCCACACTGACTGTCCCTCTATTCCCAGCACATGGCCCTGGCACATGCTGTTCTGTGTCCTTCAAGAACATTTCTCTCCCTCCAGCCAGCTGAGCTTCATGACCATTTCCTCAAGGATGTCTTCCTTCATCTCCCTCCCACACCCAGATACTTCTCCATGGTGCTCCTCACTGTTGGACTTTTAGATGCATTTACCTGATTATTTCATCACTGGGTGTTTAATTGGGCTGTGAGTTCTGAGAGGGCAGCAGTTGAGTCTCCTTGGCTCTTCCTGTTCTCTCTGGCCCCTGACACAATAACTAGTATATAGAAGCTAAAGAGGCCATGTGAGAGGCTGGAGAAAGGCAATGGCTTAGTGGTACAGCATGTATTTAGCACATGCAAGGCTCCAGTTCCATCCCCCAGTGCCACACACACAAAAATTTGTTTTGTTTTGTTTTGTTTGGAGGCAGTATCTTACTATATATTCCAGGCTGCCCTCAAATTCCTGACAGTCCTCCTACCTCAGCCTCTGAAGTGCAATCACACGCAGAAAATTTTTTAAATAAAATGGGCTAAAAAAATATTTTTAATAAAATAGGCTAAGAGAGATATCCAACATCACACAGCTATAAAATGGCAAACTGTGACTCAGACCCAATATAACCCTGTGTGCTGAGATGCTCCACTCCATGTGCTGGATATTAATGAAGGTAATAATACTGGGGTTAGAACAAGCTGTTCTGGGTGGTTACTTGAGGTGTTTGTTAAATGACTCATGAGTATGAAAGGCCTTGCTGGATATAGTGAGCTTTTTATCTGTGCCTTGTTGAAGAGCTTAGGCAGGGAGTAGGGGTTGAAATGATGGGCTAAGGGCTGTGCTTGGGTCCCTCTGCTACATTCTGGCTATGTTTGCTCTAGAGCTCAGGACACAGGGTCTGGATGGACCAAAGGGCCAGTCTGTCCTTCTTTCTTGACCTTTCAGCACAAGGTAGTCTTGGTTCCTGTATCTCCTGGCAGCAGGTGGAACAGGGTACAGTGAATAAGTGGCAGTGACCTTTAATAGCAATTACAATGCACCGGAAATGGATCAAGTATTTAAATAACAGTCACTAGATTTCTGGAAAGATGCTGGAGTAGTGAACAGCAGAGAAACTGCCTCTCCAAGATTTGGTGTCCAGATGCTGGAATATAGCAACGTTAGGAAGAGAAGAAGGTGAAGAATAGGTCCCTACAGCTCAGCAAATTGAAGCCAATGGGGCAAGCAAAAACAGACATCTCAACACAGAAGGAGGAGGAGGCTTTTTCTCTGAGCCTTGACAACGTGGAAGGGCTAATTGAACCTACAGATGCACGGTGACTGCTGGCAACCCCAGAGCCCTCCACCAGGAAACATCAGTGGAATGTAGCTGGGGGCTCAGCGGACTGCACTGGCTCATAAGCTATCTAATTTCAGACGCGCCCAGAAGAAGGGGATCGGGCTGTAGCGACCTTGGAAGAGGGGCCAGCTGAGCTCAGAGTGACCTCAGGGTGGCTCCCCGTAGTGGCTCCCGGTGTCAGGGTGAGGCAGAACTGAGTTAAAATCAGTAGAAGATGAGGAGCTGGTTCCAAGCCAGCAGGGAACCAAACTGAAGCCAGTAGGAGCACATGGAGTGGCGAAGACTGAGTAAATCAGGTTCCAGCCTCACAGCCAGTAACCAGCCTGAACTTCAGTGGAACTGAAAGAGCAAGCTTGCTAGAATTATCCACTACCCTGATGGAATCTATGGTTAGGAGGCCAGGGAGATGGCTCAGTGGAATAAGTGCTTCCCTGGCAAGTGCAAGGGCCTGAGTTCAATCCCCAGTTCCACCAAAAAAAAAAAAAGAAAAGAAAGAAAGAAAATCTATGGTTGGCTTTCTGGGATTCATTAACATGGATCTGTGCTCTGTCTACCCGCTCTGCCTGCTAGTGACGGTATAGACATGCCTTAACATGGACTTTCCTCCCCTTTTCTTCTTTATTTTTCTTTCGTTTTACTTTTATCTTTTTTCTTGACTGTTTTTATTTTTATATGAATTTGAACATTGTTTCTAGTTTTCTTGATGTTTTCTTTCTCTCCTAACTTCTTCACCAGTTTCTGAAAGTTCATATAATTATCTTCCAGCCTTGGGGGCCGGGGAGATGGCTCAGTGGAATAAGCGCTTCCCTGGCAAGCGCAAGGGCATGAGTTCAATACCCAGCTCCACCAAAAAAAAAAAAAAGAAGAAGAAATGAGCTTCGCTTCAGCTTCCACACCCAAGGCAGTCTTTTTTTTTTTTTTTTTTTTTTTTTTT
>PVKA01024249.1:0-34493 GCA_004027165.1 Ctenomys sociabilis | reverse complement strand
CACATACACACAAAATTTTTTTATCAGAAATCTAACTCGGAGCCTTGCACTTACAGGAATGTGCTTGTACCACTCAGCTACATCCTTGGACCTTCATGTTCATCATTTAATGTGGCTAGGTCCCTCAGGATTTATCATAAATGTCCTTTATGACTGCATATTGACTGTAAGTATCCAGGCATTTCTCAAGTTCTACCTCCACCAAATAGTTTTTCTTAATATATTTCTAACAAGAAATGATTGCTCCTTTTTCTCTTTCCTACCTAGAAATTTGTACCTGTGATACTATGTCAAATATTTCTTTTGAATTTTTTTTGAGACAATGCCTCATTATGTGGTTCAGGCTAGATCTGAATTTGCTATGTAGTCCAGGCTGCCTGTAAATTCGCACAGTCCTCCTTCCTCAGACTCTGGAATGCTGAGCTGATAGGTATGCACCATCACATCCAGCAGCTAGTTGAGATTTAAAATAAATACATATTCCTAATCACCTTCCTATGATTTCTGCCTTAGCATGTATGCTTGTAATGTCTATCTCTGCTTGTTTTCCCCTTATACTCAATTTCATGGAATTTATATATGATTTTGTTTCTTGAAAAATGATAATTAGTAGTATTCTAAGAAATCTGATAAGTTTTTGTGCCCTAGCAGTGTGTTATATATCATGCATAATACATAGTTGCACTGCAAGTATAGATATTATGCTTTATATTATGTCTAAGAACATTTTAATGTATAAAACAGTGACTCTGGGTAACCTTGATTTTCAGTATCTCAATTTTATGAGGAAAATTGCTACAATATTGTTGACAGAACTGGAATAGAGTATGAGTATAAAGGGTTTGGTACATAGCGATTTTTTAATCATTTTAATTAGAAAAAAATATAAAATAGGAACAAAACAGTTTCAAAATAAGTAGGGCAGTTAACTTGCATATTGTTGTCTTCGTAGTAGTTGTTCAGAGGACAAGATATCTTTTGTAAACAATATTAGTGCAAACCTTTCTTCTCAATGAACTAAGAGAAAGTAGCTATATGTCTATCCTAACTATCTTGGGGGTGCACATGTAAAATTGGTGCATAGGTTTTAATTGTCTCATTTACTGTGGTACTACTGATAATTATTCTCATTGATTGCTTTGGTCAACTACAAGAAATCTACTTTCAGAGATTTTTTTGAACATCTCATGTAAGTAATTAATGGTAGGTTTTAAAATTCTTCCTGAAAGTTAAAGTGAAAACAGATTGTCTTGAAAAATTCTCCATGAAACACAAATTAAACACTTAGAGGTAAAACAACCTAAAGCTGTTTTTACCTTTGCCTGAGAAATGAGGAAGCAAAGCAGCAGGTGAAGCAAAACGGAACAAATCATGCAGAGTACAACAAAGTGCATCTACGCCCAGATGGCTTCAACAAAATCATCATTGTAAATCTCCAAAACCTCTTTCCACTTCCCTGAGTGAAGTTAAAAGTGCTTCCTCACCCTATAAAGAAGAGAAGTGAGTATGAAAAACACTAGGTAAATAAGTACCAGAATTCTCTGGTAGGCGTATTCCTTCTATTCTGTCTTCCATTAATCCTCATTAGAAGCAAAAATGAAATAACAGATTATATTTCCTTGCCAAGGAGCATTATTTGTAATCTTTCTCCAAACTTCTCTGTGACATTAATGTTAAGTAATTCTTTAAAATACTTAGAGTCCCACATTTTAAGCCTCTATGAAATCTATTATACTTTCTAGTCTTGGCCTGCCAAATTAATGGAGTTAGTGATTTGGTAGTTCAAGTTTTCTACTACTATGCAACTAGAAAGAGTATCTAAAGTAACATAAGCTAGAAAAAGCAATTTTCCTAGATTAAAAATAAAAATACATATAAGTAAATTTTTAAGAGCTATTTGCAAATTACTCTTGTCTATTGGAATATCTTTTTTTTTTTTTGCCTTTTTTGGCTAATGTTCTGCCCAGAAACAATCTGTTGAAAATAGATATAATATTCTGCAAGAAAATTTCCATCTTCATTGGTATGAATACAATACAATATTTAGGGCTACGGAAATAGGTCAGCAGCTGAAGTGCCCACCTGGTAAGCACAAAGTTCTGAGTTTCATCCCCAGTACCACAAAATAATTATTAATATTAATAACAATAATAATAATAATTAGTCTATCAGAGATAACTGTTTTTTTTTCTCATTTCAGGGTAGTCTAGCACATTTTGAATTAAGAACATTACTCTTTTGAGATTTTTTTCAGTGTAAAGATAATTTACCTAATTCATATAATTCCTAAGTGAACTGAAATTTGTGTAGTCATCCGAAAGAAAAGTCAGTGTAGCATAAGCTATAATCCCTCAAATCCTAAAACAATTAAATATTTCAAGGAAAACTAGGATAGTCCTTTTTTTATTCATTAAGTAGTATATTCTTTTTTCAAGCAATAACCATTTAATTTGCATCACAAAACTTAAGATGCACACCTCACATATAACCTTCTCATATTATTTAACTACAAATAAAGTTTATTTTCAGGGTTTCAGTGCCACTAAGTTGAATTATCTAAATAACTTCTAATGCCATTCTTAAAGTATTATAAATGGACTATATTGAGAATAAACCTAAACATTACTTTTTTATGTCTAATGATGAAGTAAAAAAGACTAACAGATTTCCTAGACCTAGATCCCTAAGGTAAGTTTGCACTGGCTTTAAATACTGGTGGCTTTTTAGGAATGAGAGATCTGTGTTGCTGAGTACCCGCTCTTGAATGCAAACACTGTTGCAAATGAATGCTTTCTTTTTCAAATGGTTCAATCTCACACGTAAGTTCCTAGCAGACTCCTAATAAAAGACCAATTTGTAAAACTGGGTCATTTTAATGTTTTTACAATTTAATAAATAGTTTTCTTGATGAATGTAGTCATGAGAGTTGTTCAACAGTGTTCAAGTTTTCCTGATTGGTCTGTAGTCTTCAACCATGTAAGAAGTTACTGTATGAAACATCTGTCAACCTAATAAGACTGCCATTGATGCATCTGTCATTTTCAGGATTTTTCAGGATTGTTGGGCACCTGGGCATATTTACCCCTAATAACCTTGCCTACTGTGTCACAAGACCCAACTCACATGCACCTCAATCACTGTTCCTTTGTTAGTAACACTCAAAGTTGTATACAGTGGCAATGAAGGATTCTTTTTCACATCAAGTATTGGCCGGCAGAAGGTGGGGTTCAGTTCAGGATGTGTTACATAGGCCTTCTTAAAATGTGAGCCCATTGGCCTAATGAATCTTATTTATTTATTTATTTTTATTTTTATTTATTTATTTATTTATTTTTTACTGAACTACAAATGTCAATCAGACAGTTTCAAGACACCTTAAAAATACAGATTCAATAAATTATTACATTGCAAACTGTTTTCATAATGTTTTGGTATTGTACAAGGTGCATACATGATATTATAATTACAGATATTATTTTAGCAGATATCTCTTATCAGTGAATTAAGAGTGTAGCTGCTTACTTATCTTATTTTTTATACCTGAATTATATCAAAAATTCAATAATTATTTTCCTAGTGGATGACCATAGAACTAGAAGCTGGCATAATATCCTGTCCAACCACCATTAGTGCAGATCTTGCCTCTCATAGAATTATGTAGAAGCACAGTGTTATCTGTCCCAACTGTACTGTCCATACATCCTCCCCAATCCCACCCGCACCCGCCCAGCCCCAGAGACCTCCTGAGACAGCGGGACCCATGGCCTGAGACAGTGGCTGACTCCAGCGGCCTCCTGGATCCCGCCCCAAGCTCTCCCAGCGAGTGGGAATTTGCACGACTCACCAGGATTCCCAGATCAGTGAGAGTGTGGTGAGTCTGAGGGACAGCCATTGGCTTCTTCCCACACGCACTACCTGGATCCCTGCCCCCAAGCCCTTTAAGTCAGTGACTGGCCTGAAACCTCAGGACCCACTCACCAACACCTCCCTAGATCCCCTGCCCTAAAGCCCACTGAGTGAGTGGGAATTTCCCTGACTCTCTGGGCAGCAAAGTTCAGTGAGTGCAGAACTCCAGGCCTGGCGTGCCTGAGAGACATTTCCCAGGAATTACCTGCCCACCCCCATCCCCCATGGCCCGGTGAGAACTCCTGGCACACCGTGCCAGAGAAACATTTCTAGGTGATTACCGTTCCCACGCCACAGCCGAAGACCCAGTGCAGGTCGACCTGGAGTGAAAACTCCAAGCCTGCCATGCAGGAGGGACATTTCTGAGCAATCCTCTGTCCCATGCCATGGACCAAAACCCAGCACAGCCTGGCCTGTGAGTGAGGGCTCCAGGCCCACTGCACCAGAGGGACCTTTCCCAGCCTTCTCGGGCTACGGCCTGTAGACCTGGACCCAGCACAGGCTGGCCAACCCAGTACAGCCTACTCAGTGAATGAGATCATCCACTATCCTTTTGTGAGCCCAGAAGACCCACCGAAGCCCGCCCACCTGAGGAATGACCTGCCTGACACAGGAGGGCAGACCCTGGGAACCAACAGAGGGGAACCAAAGGAGCTGCAGCAAAAAAGGAACTGAACACAACAGCTAGATCCAGGATAGGCATATCTGGAAAATCTCAAACTTAATGGACTGGCACCCGAATCTCATAATAAGCTAAGGTTATAGCTGCACCAAAGCTCTACACCAAAGGTCAAAGGCCAGTGCTCTACAAAATAACAAAGATAAGGGGAAAAATGCAATTCCAGACCTCGAGTCCATAGGAAGGGCAGAGGACACTAGCTCAGCTGAATCTTTTATATTTAGTTGGTTTTCTTGCAAAGCCATCTCCAACAAAGCAGTAACCATCCTCTTCCATGCCTTCTTTTTTTCTCTTTCCAGTTTGAATAACTTTTAATACTTCCATTTTTCCTTGGGCACAAATTTTGGGCAGAGGAACTTCTTATTTTCCTGCCTTTTCTTTTCTTTTTTTTTTTTTTTTCTTTTCTTTTTAAAATCATATTGGAAAGTACTTTTGCATGAGACTGTCTCTCTCTGTCCAGCAGGTAGGCAGGTACTGCTCCTTGTAGAGTCTTTTCATAGTTCTTTTGTTTGGTGTTTGTCTCTTCATGCATCTTGGTAGTCTTCCTTTGTATCTTCTCTGCATGGCACTGTTTGTGGAAGAGCTTAACCTTCAGGCCAGTCGTTTATTTTTGCTTTCTTTAAACATTCCAGAACCTCTTGGCTTTCCTTATTTCTTTCTCTTTTTCTCATGGTAATCCAAATAGTTCTCATAGCATTTACGATGTAATTAGTGTATTCATTTTGTGACATGATGACAGCAGCAGAGGTGTGCAAAGAAAAATCTTAACTTTGGGATGTCCCAGACATTTGAGCTGCCTCTGTGCAGCTAGAAACAGGAATAAGTATTTTTAAAACCACACCTACAACAAAAAAGAAATTGAAAAACCCGGTTATCTTTTTATCCCCAGTGACACTGATTCAGTTGAAGAAGATATTCATTTCTATGTTACAGTCCTGACTTGTACCCACTCTACTGATTCCCGTAACATAGTATGGCTACCACATACAATAAGAAAAGTAAAACTTCTGTGGCTATCGGAAGTTTTCCCCCAACTCCTCCTTGGAGTCATTAGTTTTTTGATGTATAGATATGTCTTACCCGAATGTGTAAGAAGTCTGTTTTTAAGTCAAAATTGCACTCACTCTGTGACTTAGAAAAAGGGAATCATAAAGCAAATAATAACAGCAGGACAAGCTATTTCATGTCATTGCTTGTGTGTCAAGTGGGCTTTCATCCTGACAGAAGACTTTCTGGCACTTCCACAGGAACTAAGTTTATTCGCAGAAACACAGAAGGTGACCAACCACTAAGGGCAACACGCAACACCATGGTAAAAGATAAACATAAGGCACTTCCAATATGATAGAAACTCTTAAAATTGATCCAGGGTAGTTCAGAAACTTTCATAAACTTCACTTAAGTCAGTGTAAGTTATTTTTCCAAACGGTTCACACATCTGTAGTTTCCATAAAACACTTTGATTCCATCTTGGATGCATTTTCATTCCCCTTCTGCCAAGGCAAACAGAAACTTTCTTTCAGCTCTGTGCATTTTAAGTAGAGTGTGACCTTTAATGACCAGTCTAATTGAGGATGTTTATTTTTTAGGGTTCATAGCTCTCCCCTAGAGAAAACTGTATATGAAACTGATACAAAACTTTTGTGTACTGTACAGTGCATTTTTGAAAAAATACATCCAGAAACATCAGCAAGGACTCAAAATTCCATTTCAGGGTATGTTTTGAACCTTTAGATCAATTACAGCAAGCTCATCTGAACATGCGACAATATGCACTAATTTTCTACCCGGGAAAATACAACGCCTTTTTATATTTCTCCTCTGAATGTTGATATGGAGAATTATAAAAGTCAAAACTGTATTTACTTTGCTGCATTTGCTTGAAGTTTACTCATTTTCAGTTGAATGAGTGATCACTAAATGAAATGCATTAACACATTTGGTGTTGATGGACAATTCACAAAGAAAACAAACAAAAAAAAAGTTTACATAATTTCTCTTTTTTTTCTTTTAAGTAAGAAGGTTAAATAGATATTCAGAAATAAATATGTGATATCATGGGCCTTGAGTCATGATTTCTTGTTTTGCAGAGTCAAACAGCATTTTAAATATAATTTCTTACACTTTAGTAGTTGCATGTTTTTGTGTCATTCCCATTATGCTTAATGTCAACAATTCCACTCTCTTCTCCTTAACTAAGGCCAAGGATTTTGTCTATTTTGTTTTCTGTTGTGACTGTACTTCAGATGAGAAAAATAATAGAATGGGATGCGATGTAAATTTACAAATATACACAAATGAATTTGTGGAAGTATTTAATTTTATTAATTAAGTATTCCTCTGAAATGGATTTTCAAAAGTAACAGTGATCATGAGATACTATACAATTTTTGGTAAGGTAAATTCATTTTGATTGTTTCTAAAAGAACTTTGAAAATGCCATGGAGATTCGAGGCTAACTCATTTGTACTTACCGAGCAGTTTTATAAAATTAGTAACATTTTCCAGTGCCCAATGTTCTTACTTTTTCTCCATTATATGAATGCCCATGTCATCAAAATGCAATTTCTAAACTGTAATATTTCAAATACTTTGAATTCACTCAGATGTTTGAAATGTTTCCTTGCCAAACAAAATTTCAGCAGGGACAAATATCTACTATTTCTGCTCTGCAGATAGATATAGTGTTTGAGTTATTCAGTAATACATTTAGTAAAGGCAGTCATTTCTCTAGGCCACAACAAGTCATTGATTTTTCTTTAATTTATGGCAAGGGCTTCCCTTATTATTGACAGTCTCCACGATTCTCGAGGTTTTGTCTTAAATATTTCTCCCAGATGTACAGCATAAAAAAGGGAAGAAAATTTGATCTCTATTTTTTTTCTTAAATAGAAAATTCTTTAAGCGAATAGCAAAAACAAGCAAAAAGCCCAAATTAAGCAAAGAAACAAAAGAAACCCTACTCTCAACTTACTTTTCTTATTTGTTGTTTTTATTAAGTCAGAAAAAGAAGTAGAAAAGTTACTAGTCATTGCAGACAAGGCACCATTGAATTTTGAGACATAGTAGCACTATTTAGGGTTTAAAAGCTTATTTCATTAAACATGATATATATGAGGTCTAGTAAATTTTCTTGACTAAAAAAGGACAAGTATCTTAAGATTTTATAAAGTGTTAATAGATAGGAATATTCAAAGTTGATTGTTGCTGACCTCAGCAACAAACATCTTGCCAAAGGAGGCGAGATGAGCTTCAAGGCCAAAAGAATGCTTTTTTACCAGTTCAACACATAAAGTACCAGATTTTTCAGATAATTGAAGAGATATTGGTCAGCACATTTTGATGAGTTTAGTAGTTTTCTATGGCAACATAGAGGCAATTCAAAGGTATTAAAGTGTTGAATTTATTTCATATGAAATCTTTGTAGCACATTTTTTTAAAGTACCACCATTTAAATATAGTGAAAGATTGAAGAGTACATTTTATTTCAGAAATCTTTGGCTTAAATTTAAAGTCTAATGGTACTAACTTAGCTCTGTCCTGGAAAAACAATATAATTTCCTTATTTTGTAGCAAATTCAGGGTGAAGTAATCCATTCAAGTGCCACTAAGTATGGGACCAGCTGGTGTTTTCATACTCACTCTATTGCTCACATGTTGAAAATATGTCTTAACACTCGTACATATGATAGTTTTTATTTTTTTTTAGAATTTTGGAACCTACAAGAGTGTGACTAACTTCTTGACAAAATATATAGAAATACATATCATCTCTTATCAATTTAGCAAATCAGTAAGAATTACTATAAATTTTTACTTGCATGTGACATGGAAAGCATATAATTATCTATCTATCTATCTATCTATCTATCTATCTATCTATCTATCTATCTATCTATCTATCTGGTCTAAGCTGTTATGTAAATTTCCAGTTTATGTTATCTAAAAGAAATTGCTAGTCAGTTGAAATTTCTTAGAGTTGATATATCTTATTAAAAGTGAATTGATTAATATTTAACCTGTCTCTGAAATCAGTCTACTTTATTCCATGGTGACTATTTGTAGCAGATTAAATCTTAGAACAGTTGACATTGGAGATAGCAAAATACAGTTGAAACCAGGACATCATGTCAAAATTAAAATTCCACTGCTTTTAATAATGAAGAAAATGTAATTTTACTCACTAAGTACTACTTTCTAAATGCAGTGTTGAGAGCAGTCGCTATCATTTAGTAGAAATCAAGAGTACAGTGATACAAAACACCTGACTCAAGAGGACAGGCCACATGGATTTGGCTACCTCTTAAATGTTTCTATCTAAGTTTAGCAAGCCCTTGGCTTTTGTTTTTTCCCCATTAACATGCCTCCCCCATAGAAACTGACATTACTTTATTCTCCAGTCCAACCCAAATTTTAGCTGTGTTCAAACAATATAATCTTTGATGTACTATTTATGTCTGTTTGATAGATGGAATTTAATTATTACTGTTGTACTTTGAATGTCACAATAGTTTTGATATTAAATTTTCAGTAGTTTCTTTTCTATGAATCTTGGTGTGTGGACTGCTGCGTTGGGTATAACTAGAGCAGAAATTTAGATGATTTCAATGCAGATTAGGATATTTTAAAATTAGCTTGCACAGTAAGCTAAAGGAGTGTAAATTCTCTTTGTAATTTAGGCTGGGTGATTTGAAGTGAAATCTTATCAAGAGAAGATCTTGGGAGAGATTGAAATTAATTGTACACTGGTAGATTATTTAAAGGTCATCTCATCAGAAGATTTTTCAAACTGGGTTCAATATTACCGCCTTTATCCCTTATAAATGATACCAAATTCTTCTTAAGCTTTATGGTTTTCTTTGTTATTGTTTTACAAAAATAATTATTCCTTTCACCTTTATCTAGACCATTTAGCTACCATTTCAAAGGGCATGTAAATCCATCAGAAAGTAGCCTAAGTTCATAATTACATAAGGTACATGGTTTGTTCTTTTAAAATTACTCTAAACAAGAATTAATTGGTAGAAAATGATGACCATTCTGTGTCTTCAAAATGTAACTGTGATTTTTTTTGGTGGAACTGGGGATTGAACTCATGTCCTTCAGCTTGCCAGGCAAGTGCTTGTTCTACTGAGCTATCTCCCCAGCCCTGTAACTGTGATTTCTGAAAACTGCACTGGGCCTATTTACCTTATGACTTTGCCTCCTTTTTTCCAAACATAATTTATGTTTATATTGAGCACTGTATGCAGGTGATCTCTATCTTCACTTAGACTGATGCAAAGTAATTATAATTATGGTCAGTGAGAACTTTAAGTTTTTAAAATATCATTTCATCTGCCTTCTACTTTCACACCATTTTTCTGTCTCTTTAATCCAAAATAAGAAATAAAATATGATATTTTTCTTTTCCGAATCTGGTTTATGTGAGTTAATGTGTTGATAATATCAACATTTTCCTGGCACTCACATAGTTGTCTTCTCACTAAGGGTGAGTAACACTTCATTCTACATGTGTGGCACAATTTTTTTATGCATCAATTGGCAGGACTCTGTTCCTGTAGCTTAACCATTGTGAGTTGCATTTAATAAATATAGTTATGCAGGTATTTCTACAGTGAACTGACTTAAATTATTTTGGCAATACACCAAAAAGTGATCTATCTGAATCAAAAGGTAACTGCTTTGAAGTTTCCTTAAGCCAACTTCATGCTGATTTCCTTAGTGACTATACTAATTTACTTTCCCACAAACACTGTAGAAAGTTTCTTTTTTTGCCCTGCTTCCTCTGAACTATGTAGGTATATATATATATATATATATATATATATATATATATATATATATACACACTTCTGTATGTAGGTATGTGTGTGTGTATGCGTGTACATATTTGCATGACAGCCATTCTGCCTGAAGTAAGACAAAATAAATCTCAAAGTAGTCGGGAATTTATATTTTCCTGGTGGTTACATATATTGAACATTTTATTATATACCTATTTCTCAGCTGTGCTTCTTTTGAGAAATGCCTATTTAGTTTATTGCCAATATATTGATTGGGTTACTTGTTTTTGTGCTTAGTCATCTTTTGGTTGATTTTTTTTTTTACAGTAATAGAACATGAACGTAGGTCTTCATACAATGATAGACAAACACCCTATCCCCAAGTTATATCTACATCCTTGTGTTTACATTTGTTTTAGTTTGTTATATACTCTGAATATTAATCCTCTGTCAGAAGACTATGCAGCAAATATTTTCCTTGCATTATCTAGGCTATTTCTTCATTCTACTGTTTACTTTTGGGTGCAAGACATTTTGTATTTTTAAATTAATTTTATTGAGAATGAAGTAGCAATGAGACAGTTTCAAAACAGATTAGTAGGACAGTTACAATAATTAACACGTTGCATATTGTCTTCATTGTAGTTGTTTGTAGTATAAGATGCAGACATGACATCTTGTCTAAACACTATTAGTACTAATCTTTCTTCTCATGCTTCCTTTCTGATTTATAACCCATTTGTTTTTTGCCATTTGCCTAATTGTTTTATCTAGTGTTCCTTGCTGGAATCTCCTTTTGGAGACAGTTTCTAGGTTCTTTCTGTCCTGAGCAAAGATTTCATCAAAACAAGTTTGAATGTCTCCTTGAACTATGGTTTCTATGGCCTCTGAGTGCATGAATAGCTAAGTACAGTGAAATGAATCCATAGGCAGTATTCCTGGGTGGCTCTTATTGAACAAAAGGCTCAGATGCTTCCTTCTCAACTGAAGACCTGACAGTATTGTGGCACTGAGTCTTTAAGTCTTAACTGATTTCTGAATCTTACTGATTCCTGAGATGCTCTCAGTATGCCTTTAGTCCTGTCCTTTCAGAAGGCTTCTTTTTAATGGTGCTAATATTTTTATGAAGCACACCTGTTTTGACCCCTACCATAAATGTTATTCTATCCTGTCCTACATTTAAGGTTTTCAAAATTTCTTTCCACTTTTGTTTCAGTTGTCAATGTGAATCTGACTTAAAGAAGCCAGGAGTCCTTAGGACACAACCTGAATATTGTGCTTTCTTGAAATTTGCTCTTCCAGATTGAATATTCTAGCACATTTAAATGAAATAACCTAAAACGTACCTGGACATGAGGAAAATGATATTAAAATGATATTAAAAATATTTTAATTCCTGATAAAGTCTCTATCTGAAAATTCATGAAGTTGGCTTTTACCTTGGCATTCCTATCACATTCTGCTCTTATGAACTCTAATTAGAACCACCTCTCCATCTCTTGGTGAGAAAATTCTAGAACTTTTCTATTCTCCACCTTTAAAACATTCCACATTCCTATTGAAAACCACTTGCCAAGGCTTCTAAACCAAAAGGCAAGACATAGCCCCAATTACCTAGCCCTGGTGCTAATTTTCTGTGTTAGCAAAAGGCTGCTTTCCATTGGTGGACAAAATAGTTGGCACCCACAATTTCGAGGAGATATTTAATTTTCTCATTGTTTTATAACATTCAGTTCATGGAGAACTACCACTGTGGTAGAAACATCACATCATATCAAAAGGTGTTGCAGGATAAAGCTTCTAAGTTCCCTATAGCTAGGAAGCAAAGGTTGAATCAGAGAGGAAAGGGCCTGGGACCAAAAAATCTTATACAACTCTGTGTGTTTTCTTAATTTCATGGGCAGCTCCCAAGCCAATCAAGTTCACTAATAAGCTTAACTCTTACAAATACTATCTGATGTAATATAGCCACTCTCATTTCTACTTTTAGTAATTTGCATATTGTCTCACTTTTAGTTAGTTGTTTCCTAAGCAGTTGTCAACTGTATATCATTTAAAAGAGCCAACATTTTAATTTCAATGATCATGTGGATTTGGGGGTGGAGTTCTCTACTTCATTAATTTCAAAACCTTTGTTTTTATTTGATATATTTTCTTCTACTGCTTTAAGTTTTATTTTTCCTTTTCTAAGGCCTTTTTTGTAACAAAAACTCAAAGTAAACACTCATACTTGTCAGTCAGGTGCTATGACATTTAACTATATTGCTGGTTCTTCAAGACCTTGTGATAGATTGTTATTTATTGGATATCCTTCTAATTTTCTAATATAGGCAAGTCATAGCTATAAATCTCCTCCTTAGATCTGTTTTCTCTATAAAGAAGAACATACCCTAGCATGCTGTTTCAATTTTCCTTTGATTCTAGGAATTGCTTAAAATTTTCCAAATGATTTCTTCAATGATTCACTAATCATTCAAAGGTGCATCCTTAAAGTATCCATGTGTTTGTATAATTGTTATAGTTTCTCCTTCTGCCTACTTTTATTTCATAGTTACCTGAAGAGATGAATCAAGTTACTTCATTCTTTAGTTTTTGCTAATTAACTTAATTTATGGCCTAAAACATGGTCTATTTTGGGAAAGAGTTTCATATGTATTTTGTACTTATGCATAACTTCCAGGTGATGGAATGTCCTGCCAATAAGGGCAAATTCTACTTATTTGGTCTATCTTATAGTTTAAATGTGATGAGTCTTGCTGAATTTTTGGTCTGGTTGACCTATTTGTAAGCGTATGAAGTCTATCTTTCTTTTCATATTTAATTGAGGGATTTTTTCATATAATGGGGTGAAGCATGAGCATCAAAATATTTTATTTTTAAATTTTGATGGATTATTCCTCTTCTTAATAACTTTATCTCTTCTGTCTAATTTCAAGTTGAAATGAGCTTTGTTGGTTAGAGCTGAGCTAACATTACTTGCTTTTATATTCAATTTTAGTGGTATATCATTATTTATACTTTCATTTTTAGACTACATAGATGCCTGTACAGATGAATGTGTTTACAGGAGGAAACAAATTGTTGGGTCTTATCTATTCATTCAATCTGTCAGTCTTTTTAAAGTAGAGAATAAGATTATTTATATTCAGGATTATTATTGAAAAGTATATACTGATTGTTGTCATTTCATTGTTTTCTTGATATTTGATTCTTGTTTATTAAGTGCATTTGCAGTTCATGCATGTTAGAATATATTGGGAGTTTGTAAATGCATATAATACAGCTCATTTCTTCTTAATACTATTTTGTTTCTCTACTTTTATTCTTTGTTGTACAGAGTTCTGTTTAGATTTTGTAAAACTGGATGGATTCTTTTCACTTCTGCAGTTAAGTATTTTGAAAGGTTTTTATTTTGCCTACAATTCTGAAGAATGCTTGCTATTTTTTTTCAGGAGTTTAAACACATTATCCTAGATCTTCCAAGTCTTTAGAATTTCTGTTGAGAATTTCATTTTTATTTTGATGGGTTGGCTTCTGCAATTGATTTAAATTTCTCCCTTGAGGTTTTCAATGTTCATTGTGAATTTCTGGCAATAAAACTCATACATTATTGAAAGTTTCTTCTCTGGTTAGGTTGATTTGGGATTCTGAATGACTTCAGTATGTGAAAGTGTGATTCATCCAGATTTGGAAAATTTCATTCTATTATTTCCTTTCTTTCTTTTTTTTTAAGTACAGGATCTTCAGGGTCTCACTCCACAGATCAGACTCACAGTAATCTTCCTGTTTTCAGCATCTCAAGTTCTGGGAATACAGGCTTGAGCCACCACATCCCGTCTCCCCTCGCAGGCTCAGCGCTCCCCCAGACGCAGGGCCGGCACATCACAGTGGGAATTGAACCCAGTTCCTGAGCCTGCCTAAGCACACAATTTAATCCGCTGTGCTATCTGGCTGCCCCCTATTGTTTCAATTGGTCCTTACCAATAGCCTGTTTCTCTACTCTGTTTAGAACTATGAATCTTTTGGGCCTTTCAAGGTCTGTGAATGTTTTTCATATTTTAGTAGCAGATTCTTAGTCTATCTTTATTACAATTTAAATGTTCTAATCCACCTTATCTAGAGCCCTGATGTTTTCTCTTCTGATTGGAAAATGCCTGGAATTTTTTTTATACTATTGCAATTAGGAAAACTCAGCTCTTCTTTCTGTTCAGACCTCATATCTGCCTGGTAGTAGAGTCAGCCTTCTTAGGTTACTTTACAGTTCTCTTCTGCCTAAAAGGAAAGGCTCCATAGTGCATTCAGGATTAATGTTTTCCATTTCTGTTATTCTACTTATCGCAACAAACACTAGCATATCAGGTGTTATCTAATCACTGAACCTAGAGTTGCACTCCAGCGTTTTTCTAGAGCTATACCAGATAGCCACATGAATGCTGATGTGTTTCAATCACTTAGAATAGGGCCAGCCAAACAGTTCAGTGGATTCAAGCACCTGCAAGCAGGTGTAGGGGCTAGGGGTTCTATCCCCAGGCCTGCTGTTCCAGCCCCACACCTAGGGCATGCTGAGATGGCAATTGAGACTGGAAGCGGTGGCGCACACCTGTGTTCCCAGCTCGTGGGAGGCTGTAGACAGGTAGGTCACTATGAGACTCTGAACACCCTGTAGATCCTCCCCTAAATATGAAAAAAATCACTTAGAGTAGCTGAATATGCTATTTATCACTAGTCAGCCATTTCCACATAAACTTTTTCATGTACTGCCATATTATTACTTGTACCTTATAAAAAGAAACAAAAAATGTATAAATCCTACATAGATGTAGACATTTGTAATGTCACATATTTGATTTGAGTAAAAGTCGACTGTCAAAGCAAATTTAGAATAATTACTTACTTTTATTTTAGAACCTAGGATTGAACTCAGGACCTTGTGTTTACCAGGCAGCTACTTATGCCCCTGAGCTATCTCCCAGCTCTAGAATAATTATTAAGTGTGAATATTCACTGTTAGTGAGACTTTTCTCTTTATAGGAAATAAGTTTTTGCACACTTCTTTTGACTATCCTTTATTGTCATGCCAAATAAGTGTCTTCAATACATATGCTTATAAATTTAATCATATTTTATTACCTAGAACTGATTATGTAGGTACATATTTAAATCACATATAGCAAATACATTTATATACTTATAATATGATCTTTATATATTTACATATGTACATAAAAACATGAGGATAGCTCTGAGTTATATACACAATTGAATAGTATTGTATTTAATTTTAAAGAGAATATTATAATAAATTTTAAGAGAATATTAATGACATACAGTCATTAAGTCAAATCAAAATATACATTATATATATATATATATATATATGCATGTTGTGTATGTGTGTATGTGTGTGTGTGTCTGTATGTGTGTGTGTATTTGGTACAGGGCCTCACTATGCAGATTGGACCTTGGTGATCCTCTGTTTTCAGCCTCCTCAGTGCTGGGATTAGTGTCATGACCCGGACTCTGTCAACAGCTCAGTGTGCCTCAGGGGTGGGGCCAGAGGGACATGAGGGACTGGGGATCAAAACTTGGTCCCTGAGAGTACTAAACCAGTTTGTTAGTCTGCTGAGCTATCTCACCAGCCCTACATAACTGTATATTTTAAACATACATCTCTTCATTTTTGGCAATGTGCCTTTCATTGTAGTTTATTCTTTATTCAATATATGTTCTGATCAGTTCTCATGTACACACACACCCATGTATATGTACGTATGTATGCATACATACATGACTTCATAGATAAAAGTTAAGGTGGAGTATCATTTTGTTTGCCGAGGGATGTACGCAGCAGATTAGTAAAGTACAGTTCACCTCTTTCTCAGTGGATCGTGTGGTATGACTGTAAGAACTAGAACTACGTGTACTGTCTGTCTCCTTCCTCTCTGACACTGTTCTGCTGCTCTACTTCTTAGCCACTCTGCACAGTTCTTCTGTGCTGTACCTTTCTGCTATGATACTTCTGGCTCCCAGCCAGCCAGCCTGGACTCAGTCCTATGAAAATATGAGACAAATAAGCCATTGCTTTCTTTAAATTCTGAATGTTGGTTATCTGATTCCAACAAAGTAAAAACTTACTAGTAAGATAAATTTGTTTTCTGACTTTTATTTGCAGGAAAAGTTTTTCCTAATTTCAAAGAAAAAGAATACTTGATACACTTAAAATTGTAAAATTTTTTCAACATTAATAAAAATAGAAAATTTATAAGCTTCCAGATTATGAAATAATGAAGGAAATATGTAATGATTCTACTCAATCTTTGAAAAAGTTGTTTATAATCTGCTTTAAAAGTTTGCTAAATACAAGCAAATATATTAATAACTTTAATATGTCTCTTGCTACATTCTTTAGTTATCAAATAAACATTTTTCATAACAAATTTCAGTAACACTATTGTTCCCTAAAACATTGCTTCCCACCTGACCACCTATGCCCCAGTTTAAAATGAGCCTCAATTACATTTCTCTAGAAAATGATCATTGTTGTGACTTCTTCCCAGAGTTTTGCGAAATGTTTGACAGCTCGAAAAAGGCTTGGCGATGACAGTTTGAAAAAGACTTGCAATGAAATTTCTAGAAAGGCTTGCATCCTTATCTTTGTGTAGTTAAATGTTTTCTCAAATTATTTAACCAGAGAAATGAGTAGCAAGAAAAAATAGCAGAACAAATATTTACTAATATCATAGGGGAACTATTATTGTCAGGGAAAATACAGAAGACACTGCACAATATTAGTATAAGCTACAAAAATTACAAGTATGAAATGAAAAAGCAGATGCTTCCCTGGTGAATTTTCTACAAAATATTGTTGATTTGACCATCAAACACCGTTTATAAACATTTATCATTTCTATGACAGAGCTTTACTCAAGTTAATTATTTCAAACTTTTGAGCCAGGAACGGTGGAGCAGGCCTGTAATCCCAGCACTCAGGAGGCTGAGGCAGGAGGATTGTTGTGAGTTCGAGACCAACCTGAGCTACAAAGTGAGCTTAAGGTCAGCCTGAACTGCATAGTCAGACCCTGTCTCAAAAAGACATAAAAAAAAAAAAAACCCTTTTGTAGAGGTGTTTCTGAAATCAATAAAATTTGTAGTGGTAAAGTAGGGTAAATGTCAATGGTGTGGGTTCACAAATACCCATTATTGCATAGATGTAAAAATAGTTTGTCTTAGTTACTTTTCTCATTGTTGACACAAAATAGTCAGTATCTAAATTAAAGAATAGAAAGTGCATTATAGCTCATCATTTGTAGAGGTTTCAGTTTGTAACTGGGTGGCTCCAGGCAAGATGGCATGGCAGCAATGAAATTGTTCATGGCAGGTGGAAGGCAGGAAGGCAGCAGGCAGCTAAATAGCAAAGCAACAATTAACAGCAGCAGCCTTCTTTCTGTCCCTTATCTTATATCCATACTACCCATGTTATATATAGGTAGCACTTATACCAAGTTGGGCCTTCACATTATCCACAACCTGAACTGTGCCAAACAAATCAGTGGATTAATTTAGTAATCACACACCACTAAATATTGGCATCAGGGCCAGGGATATGGTTCAGTGGAATAAGCGCTTCTCTGGCAAGCGCAAGGGCCTGAGTTCAATCCCCGGTTTGGCAAAAATAAATAAATATTAGCATCATACAATCATAGCACCATATTCCCTACACGTAACCACTTCTGCAAGGCCCTACCTATGACTGAAAGAGGTGTTAGGGCCCATTTAGACACAAGCCATAATAGGCTTTCCCTCATGATCTCCTCTGGTTTTTCTTTTCTTCCTGTACCAGAAGTGAATAAGAGAATATTATTTCCAGTATGTGTGGGCAGAAAAATGATAGTGTGAAAAAAATAATACTGGGGTCTTGTGATTATCATATTGGCTTCCCTGAGAAGCTTACAATTTAAATCCTTGCTGTTAAAAAAGTATCAGTGCCTCAGGCTACTTTTTCTTCACTGGGATATAAGACCCAATGGCTGCAAATTAAAAACAAAATGGGCTGCATTTGGCTCATGATTTCAGAAGCTTTCATCCATGTATGCTTGTCTTGCCCAAAGACATCAGTGTTATAGTGGACGGGTGTGGTGGAAGAAAGCTCCTCACCTCATGGCGGTCAGAAAGCAGAGATAGAAGGGAGGAGCGGGGGACAAGAACATAACTTTCCAGGCCTCACTCTCATTAGGGCACTCAGTTTTTCAAACCAGGCCCCAGCTCTGAAGGGTGCATTGAGCTATGCACCCATTGGTAGGTTAACCTTTGATTACAGTGACTCCATCAATCGCCTTTCCAAAGACCCACTTCTGAACACATGAGGTATTGGAGATATTTCATATCTGAACCATAAAATTAGCATTTATCCTTTCAATATGAAACTTGCAACATATTTTTTAAGATTGCTCTTAAATTATATTTGACTCACCCAGTACTGCTATTGAACTTAGTTCTTATGATAAGAATGAATCTGCAGCATAGTTCTCCATTCTGCTCTTGGCTAAAGTTTGCTTGTGTTCTGTAAGTGTCACTCACCAGACCTCGGGATTTTAATGGAATTGCCATAGTGTGTGCTTTTTATTCATAAGATTGAATTTTGCTCATAATGTGGGCAATGTTAGTTTGTAAAATCTTTTTTTTTCCAATGTGATATTCTTTAATGTTGATGTATTATAACACCACTCTATTTTTACAGAGTGAAGAGGGACTGCACAAAACTTCACTCATACTATCCTAATTCCTATAGCCACACAAAGCATGACTCCAAGCTGAGTTCATAGGATCATGCCAATTTTCACCATGTCACTATTAGCTCATCATCAATGCTACTTGCAAAGTCTTGGTTCTCACTATTATATCAATAAAATGCTTTGTGCCAAGCCACTGTTGAGAAGTTTTTAAACCTTTTTTATGTTTATGGTGATGTATTCTCATCAATATTGAGTGGGATTTTAACAGCTGAAGCCACTACATCCCTGTCAGGGTACCTCTGAACTGAAAGGTTGGTGGGGAAACACTCAATATAAAAACTTTATTTTTCCAGTTTTGCTAATATGTTATGAGCTATACACAAAGATATTGTTGGTGACATTATTAATAAAGAAGGCAAAACCAGTATTAATTCATGGTAATTTTAAAAATAGCATCATTATAGTAAGTTTTTTCTACGATGAAATAGGAGATCCCTAGTGCAGACACACTAGTTTATTTTTATTTTTTATATTTCAGGGAAGGGTCTACATGGTATTCAAAGTCTCACTTCTGTATTAGACTCATAGTGATCCAACTGTTTATAGCTTCCCAAGAGCTGGGATTACAGGAGCGCACCACCGTGCCAAGTCTCAACTGCTGTCTCAGAGCACCCCAGGGGCGGGACTGGCACCACAGGCCCGGTGAGCGAAACCCCAGCCCCTGTGCTTGCTTGCGGGTGATTTAATCCCCTGAGCTATTTGGCCAGTCCTAAAACTTCTTTTTTTATTTTTTATTTTTTGGGCGGAACTGAGCTTTGAACTCAGGCCCTTGCGCTTGCCTGGCAAGCACTTATTCTACTGAGCCATCTCCTGGGCCCAGTAACATTAGTTTAAAATAGCGTCAACTTCAGAAGAATGCATTCAAAATGTGATAAAATAATTTCCTCTTTATAGGAGATAATTTTTGTCTTTACAAAATGAAACAAGTTTTATCTTACCTAGAAACAGAAAAATAAAGTATATGAAAATATTTACAGTGATTAACTCCACAAGTTTTCTGCAACTCATGTATATAATATGTTTAATTAAATATTATCAATTAATCTTACATTTAAAATGTTGCCTTATTTTTTATTTTTTAATGTATTTGGTTGTTGCAGGGTCTCATTACAGAGTTTGGACTTTTCGTGATCCTCCAGCTCCGAGCCTTCCCAGCACTGGGTTTACATTTATTCACCACTACACCCAGACTCTGGCCAGCTCAGTCCACCCCAGGGGGCTGGGAATGGCACTGCATGTTGTTCTGGGGTTTGAACAGTGGTCCCTTTGCTTGCCTAAGCTTGCCTAAGCAGATGCTTTAGTCTGCTGAACTATCTCTGGCTCCAATGTTGCCTTATTTAAAAAAAATACGTTGGAGGTAGATTTTTGGTCAAATATGTCCATTATGTTTGTCTACTTTCAGTTTTGTTATATGTGTACATGCCTGTGTTTGTATGTGTGAGTGCATGTGTGTATATAGAAGATATAAGAATCATTTAAAGAATTTAGAAATAAAAAAGCTATAGAATTAAAAACAATACTATCACATAAAATATGAATTTAGCTTATTTTGATTAATAGTAAATAATGTTTGAAAAGCATTTATTACTTCCTTCATTTCTTTAGTCATAATTTATTCAACAAATATTGACTGTCGAATGGGTACTTGTGCCTTTGACAGATTGCATGGACACAAAGAGTAACACAAAGGGTGAAAAAATGGGGAAGCAGGAACAGAAGCAGTTTTTCTGTGTCACAAATGCAATAAGAGAAATGAACTGTAGCTGTATACATAATACATATATTTTAATATTTAGTACACAGAAAGTGTGGAGTAACAATGCAGTACTTATTTTTCCATGGTATTTGGAACATGAAAAACTTAAAAATTTAAAAATCCTATTTAATAGTTTGTCCTCAAAGGCTACTATAGAAAGCTAAATGTTATTTAAAAGACTATATTAGAGTTTTGTGAGTAATGGTTTATTGATTATCAAAAATATTAATTCACAAATTCTTTTACAACTTCACAGGCCCATTCAAATTTTCATGTTTCCCTACACTAAAAAGCACACTTTCCACTACAAAATGGCTTTGCCCCTGTCATGTTTCCTAGATTTTCTCTCTGCCCTGTCTTCATTGTTTAATCCTTAAGTTCTCACCTTCCTTTTAATTTTGTTGATTTTTCTATTTTTATTTCTTCTCTTGATTTCTCACACTAGGGAGACTGTACAATGTTTACATATGTGGGTCTGGTTTACTTCACTTATGCGTATACCTTCAAGTGGCATCCACTTGAATATAAAGTTTTTGAGTTTATCATTCTTTATAGCTGACTTTTGAAACTAACTTGTTACTTTTTTCTCAATAAAATTATTAAAATATATGTAAAATATACTTTACAGTATTAATTTGGTTTTCAATTCAGGTATTTTTACTGTTAATTATGATTTCTCTATAAAGTTTCAGTATAAATTTACTCACTTAATCAATATCCATACATCATCAATCACTTTCCTCTGTGACTCCATAACCTCCTTGATCAGAAAATTTGGGACACCATTGAGTTACAGCATGTTATAGTATAGATTTTCTTATGTCCTGTGTCCTCATTGATGGAGGAGGCGGGGTCCTCATTCCCTCGAATGGCTAGGGCCAAAAGGTTAGTTATCCCTGTAGCCCTTCTTTTTCTCTCAGATTTTGGTCTGCAAACTTAAGTTGTTAACGCTCCAGAAGAAAAGCTTAATGATATTATTATCCTATCACATAGGCAGTTGAGCTTAACCTCACTATCTGTCTGATTATCAAACATCTTAGACATAACATGGAAAAGATATTTTCCATCAAGTAGAGATATGTTAAACTTTAAATCCAAAAAAAGAATAGGTGCCATGGGAGATGGGTTAATAGAATAAGCATTTCCCTGGCAAGTACAAGGGCCTGAGTTCAATCCCTGGTTTTGCAAAAATAAAAAAAAAGGCACCAGCCAAATAGCTCTGTGGATTAAAGTGCCTGCAAGCAGCAGGAATTCGATTCTCAGGCATGCCCTGCCAGCACCCCTCCCCCCAAGCACGCTGAAAAGGCAAATGAGACTGGGCATGGTGGCCCGCACCTGTAATCTCAGCTCTTGGGAGGCTGTAAACAGGTGGATCACTGTGAGTCCAATCGAGTAGTGAGACCCTGAACACCCTGAAGACCCTTCCCTAAAATACAAAAGAAGAAAAAAAGAAAGAAGAAAGAAAGAACAAAAGAAAAGAAAACCTACAGAAGTGAAGAAAATATACTTTTTTTAAAAAAATAGACATAAACAATTACATATGTTTACACAGAAATTTAGAAATCAAACCATGTACAGCATTGTGTCAGTTGAGCTTAACCTCACTATCTGTCTGATTATCAAACATCTTAGATATATCCTGTGACTTTTTCTTGATCCTTGCTTTCATTTAGTACTCATTTGTTATTTATTATTTTGGGTTTTTTTGAAACAAACATTTACTTGAGCGACAGTATAGCAGTAATTATTAAGACATTAGAAACAGTACATATTTAAAAGACTAGAATGACAGGCATTTCAAGAATGGCCCTACTAGTGCACATTGCTATTTTCAGTGCAGTTGCTTGGTTCACAGGTATCAGCATATATACATAGTGAGTCAGGGTGAGGATCCTACCAATTAACTGCTAGTTTCAAAAACCTGCTGATGTTTCTCAGAATCATTGCCTTGACCATCTCGTGCATACCAATGTATGGCTTTGCCCCTGACATGTTTCCTAGCTTTTCTCCTTGCCCACTCTTCCTTATTTAATTCTTAAGCTCTCACTTTCCTTTTAATTGTGTTATACCTTTTTATTTTCATTTCTTCTGTTGAGTTTTTACACTAGGGAGACTGCATGATATTTATACATGTGAGTCTGGTTTATTTCTCATAATTTTCTGTCAGATGTTTCACCTATTTTACAAACCTTTGTTTTGTTTTCCTTTATCAATGGCTAGTTTGGCTTAAATAGAATGTGAATGTAACCCTGAACACTTGAAGTTCTTTGTTTTATCTTGAAACCTTTATCTACAATGACATCTCTTATGGTTAATTCACTTATTAACCATGCCAATCTAATTTGCTGGGCTTGTGCTGTCAGAATCCAAGTAGGCTATTAGGGTACAACCAAGGTCTGAGAACTTCTATATATATTGGCTGAATATACATTAACATATGTTGCTTCTGCTTTGAAAACATTAAATTACTTCAACTTTTTCAGGTGTAGATTTTAAAGAGGTGTTTGTAGCTATCTTGTAATTCTTAGTAAATATGTCCTCCTGTTCCTGTTCCTGAAAATTTTGACTGTGGCAAATGGAAGAAAAATTACACTGCTCCAGTTTACTGTGTAGAAGGCTAGAGTGCACCTTTTGAACACCACAGGTAAATGGAGTTTTTAGTGGCTATCATAGAGTTTTTCCAAATGTTTTAAGTTATGAACTCAAAAAGTTTATAAGGATACCTTTGGCTGAAAACAATATGTTGAAAAATAAAAAAAATCATACATAGCTATTCATTGGGCCATAGGACTAAAAATTAATGTGTACTTTTTCCAGAAAGTAGTGGTCTATACACATTATAAGTATTAAGAGCACAGCAAAATGTTGTGCAGTACAGAATCTAATAAAATTCTGGCTGAAATAACTTTGATAAGAGTGTGGAATTCAGAGTAAGAAATATTTCAAGTGATAAAGATACTTTCAGTAAGGTAAATATATACATATTTTTACATATATGTATATTCAACATCATGAACTGAATTGTAAAAGCACAATCTTAAACTTTTTAGAATAAGGTAGCATAAGTGCTTAAATGCAGCTATGTAGATTATACCACCTAAAATTAGAGAGGATAGCTCATTTGTTATCTGCTTTTGTTCTTTTACTATGAAAATAAGAGTACATTGGATACAAAATAAATTAAAGGAACCTATAGAGAAAAAACAAAGGCAGTAAAATATGATGGAAAATATCTAAAATATTTGGACTCAAAAGGTATTTATATCTAAAGACATAAAATATTCTATAAACTTTTAGCTTGTTAGGATAAAAAGGGTAAAAACTATATTAACAAAAGAATAGTAAAAGAAGAGGCATCAATATGGATATTTCAGTGATAAAAGAAAAAAATAAATTTTGTGATAATTTATGTGCCAAAAAAGAAGTATCAACCAAATAGCTCAGCACAGTAAAGTGTCTGCAGGCTGGCTCAGGGGCCTACCCTGCTCGCCCTACCCCCAGCTGCACTGAGAGAGCAATTGAGACGGGACATGGTGGTGCACGCCTGTAATCCCAGCTCTTGGGAGGCTGTAAACAGGTGGATCACTATGAGTCTGATCTAGTAGTGAGACCCTGAACACCCTGTAGATTCTTCCCTAAAATAAAAATAAAACATATACATATGGTTGAATCTTCCTTTCCTTTCAACATGTTCGAAATATTTATCATTTATATTAGTAGTTAGGTATTACTTATTTATAGCAAGAATACATAGGTATGGATGGTAATCTGATACATTACTATGCAATGTGTACAATAAGAAAGAAACTATCCACCTAGACTTCTAGGTTAAATTACATAGACAATCTAGAACATATGTTTAGAAACTTTAATAGCCCTTGTATTTCCATAAAAATTTTTGAAATAAACAGCTTTGCAATTAGGCTGCACAAATAAAGGCTTTTTTAAATATATCACATTATAATTTCTCCACTTAAAGGAAAGATTACAAAGAAGTTTATGAATCACTAATCTGACTACTAAAGTCTGAACACTTAGGGGGCCAGCGGTATAGCTCAGTGGACTAAGCGCTTGCTTAGGTAAGTGCAGCAGCCAGGGTTCGATCCCTGCTTCCGCTTGCAGCGCTGGCCCCGCCTTCGGGTACGCTGAGCCGGCGATTGGAGTCCGGGCATGGTGGCGCGTGCCTGCCCAGCACTAGGGAGGCAGAAAGCAGGAGGATCACTATGAATGTGGGCTGCACAGTGAGACCCTGTGTACGAAAGAAAGAAAGAAAGAAAGAAAGAAAGAAAGAAAGAAAGAAAGAAAGAAAGAAAGAAAGAAAGAAAGAAAGAAAGAAAGAAAGAAAGAAAGAAAGAAAGAAGCCGGGCATGGTGGCGCATGCCTGTAATCTCAGCACTCGGGAGGCTGAGGCAGGAGGATTGTTGTGAGTTCGAGACCAGCCTGAGCTACAAAGTGAGCTTAAGACCAGCCTGAACTGCATAGTGAGACCCTGTCTCAAAAAGACAAAAATAAATAAATAAATAAATAAATAAATGAAAGAAAAACTAAAGTCTGAACACTTAGGAAAGTGTCAGAAAGCCAGCGTTCCCATCTTTAGGCTATCCAGTACAAAAAAAAGGATGAAAATGTAACTTTGTGATGCTATTTCAATTCAGAAAACTTCCAAATACAGCCAAGTGCATGTTTAATGCAATGAAGAAAGGAAGCCGGGCCACTCAAAAGAAGCATTGTGTACATTAGTGCAGAATTTCACTCAGAGGTGTAATTTTAATTTAAGTTTAATGGTTCCACAATGCATTCCTCTACCTCTGCTGGGCATAATGCTATTAGAAAATGACATGTACACTTTGCTGATTTCTTTGGAAATTTCCTACTTTAGGAGAATTACATGGATGTATGATATCCATCAAAATAAATATTAATTTTACAGTCTTAGTTTTCATTTTAGATGATTGTACCAGATAACCTTTTCTAACTTAAGTCTCTAAATAGGGATAATTTTTCCTCACAGTCCTAGGATTGAATACACTACACAAAAAAGGGATAAACTTTTGTCTCTGCAATGTAAAAAGATAAGAAATGCAAGCAAACAAAACAAAGCTCATAAATCAAAAATTGTTTCAAAATGCTACGCATTAAGCAACAATATTTGCACATGCTCTGTGTCTACCAAAACAGTGGCCTCAAAAATTATGTGTACTCATTGACCACAGAGAGTTTACGTACACAAATTATTAGCTGGGTGGTTGGGTGGGAACCAAAAAGCTGTCTCTTTTTTCATTATTGTTTTATACTGTCTTTCAGACAAAATCATTGCCCAACTTTCATTAAATCTTTGCTATTTGGTTGCAAAGGTCTTTTCCACCCAAGTCAACAAAAAACTTGAGACTATGCATGTAAATCCTAAGCAGTTTGGGATGATTCAGAATGTTAGTTTTCTTATCTAATGACTCTCCTACTATGATGCATTAGAAAAGCAAAAAGGACCCAAGTCTGGAGATGAAACCCAGGTATCACTACTGAGTATCTCTTTTTCCCTGAGTTCATGACACTTGAGTAAGTGACTGGCTTCCGAAGGACAAGGCTTGGAGTCACGCAGTGTAAGTATGTTCATAATGAGACTCTCATCCTCAGATGCCTCTTGGAGGTTAGAGGCCTGCAAGTGGGATCTGTATGGAAAGCAGCCATACTTTGACCTGGGAGACTGTCGTTGTTATCACAGGATAGTGTCTCCCACTAAGTCTATATGGTAATCCTCAGAATCTGCAAGCACTATATTATTACATGGTGAAGGAGAATTAAAGTATTAGATGAAGATAAGCTTAGTAGCCAGCAGACTTTCAAGTAAGGAGGTGACTTTGTTTCACTTAAGTGGGTCCCATGCAACAATACAAGCCACCGAACACAGGGGAGTGACTTAGAAAAGTCAGTGCCATTGAGGTCCTGTGAGTAAGACTGGTCAGGCCACGGCTGATTGAAGGTGAGAATGGAAAGGACAGTGGACTGTCTGCAGAGGCAGAAGAGCAGGAAAGCAGGTTCTTCCCTCGAGCCTACAGCAAGGAAGCAGACCATGAAAACTTGCCCTTTGCCCAGTGAGAATCGTCTCACACATGCAACACACAAAACTGTAAGATAATAAATTCATGTAGTTCTATAGCAATGAGTCCTGGTAAAATTATCACCCTAGCCATACACCCCCTGGCATTGTTCTTAGTAAATCTTTTTGTTTTTCTAAAGAAGCTTAAAATGCAGATTTTTAATGAAAGCCCGTAGGTTTTAAACTTTGACAGTTATTGCAAATGCTGATCAATGATGCAGTATTTCTAATTAAAATTAAACTGAATGTGTAGTCTATAATTTTATGGTGAATCTAGTGTCTAGAGTAATGAATAAAGTGACCCTGGAGGGGATGCACGTATCCTCGGTGTTTACATACTGCCTCAGCCACCCCCGCCCTTGCTTGCCTTACATTTTACTGGAGCTGGGGGCAGCTCACTGTTAGAGCACTTGCATTTTTCTTTGTGTACTACCTACTAGATATTTTTCTGATCTTTCAGTGCAAGTCCCAAGGTCATTTGGTGCCTTTCCTTGCCTAGATTTTTTCTTTTTCTATCCTTGTCCTTGGCCTACTTCTCAGGGTAATTTTTGTAATAAAGATTTTTTTTTATTGTCTTCTAGCCATGATTACCTAGAATACATCATGAGACCACTCTTCTACTTTTTCCTGTCTATAGTATGCTCCCCTTATATTTTTAGTAATCAACATTTTTCAATAACATCAATCACATTTTCAATTCCAATTATAAAATATTATTTTATAAAGTTACCTAAGATAAAGTCCAAATATAAATGTCAAGTTTCATGAGACTTAAGAGATCTAACATTTTGAGTTGATCATAAACCATTTTTGTTATGAATAAACATTTGTACATCTTTGAAATAATATCTTATAGAATGCAATGCACTTCATGTGTGTCCTCATAAGGGAGAAAGTTACAGTATTTTCACAGTGGAAATGAGTAAAATTAGGTTAAAAAAGATCTAATTGCTTGCCCAGAGTACCCATAGAGTTCCAGCAGTCTATGTCTGAAACTGATGGTCTTGATCTTCAGAACACATATTATTTGCTTGTGTAATTGTAAAGCAGTAGTAACCATGATTCTCATGGAAAGGTCTGAAAGTCCAGAAGGCATGTGACCATTTGGATTTCCATGTAGAATCATCGAGGAGGCTGTCAGGAAACACAAATGTGGCTTCAGGCTTCCCACTCTGGAGCGGGGCAAATCCAGTACACCTCCAGGAGACAACAGTGCTCTGCTAGGCAGTGCTCAGGGAGCCAGGAGGGCAAACAGTTCAGCATTCAGAATTTTTTTGGTAAAATTGTATCCCTAACCTGAAGTCAGCAAGAAAAATCTAAGGCCCAGTTAAATGAAATACAATTAAATGACATAATGCATAATTTGTGTCTACTTATCAAGACTGCGCCTCAAAATTATTTTTATGTCCAATATGTATTGTTTTATTCAACTCATTTTGGCAGGCATCCATGCACCAACCCATTCTAATAGATGTATGCATCAAGACTCCTTAGAATTTTTTCTTCCAAAGGTCATGGGGATATTGATGTTAACGTCCAGGGTCCTCCTCTTCCTCTCAGCTTTCTTTACTCTTTGTCACGTTTGACATAGTTGATGTTTTCTAAATTTATGTAAATTTCTTAATTTCTATAAAAATCATACTTCCTTCCTTTTAAACTTACAGGCTATTTGTGTTAAACATATGACATATTTTGTTCATACTTTATTATACGTGAATATTATGGTACTTTGCTGGTCTGGGAGAGCCTGCCTTCTTCAGGAATAGACAATTCTTAGAGAAGCAAATAGGTTCCTTTTAAGAACACTGACTCTACACAAATCAAATATTCTAAAATTTATATCTAGCACCATCTTCTTTATCTTGCTATCACACCTGCTGTATACTCCTAGGTCATACTCCTCTGCTATAATCACTCAAGTCCCGCAAAATAGGACTCATCTCTGTGCATCAGAGTGCACAGGAAAGTATTCAAGAGAAGGAGAGGGAGGAGGAAGAAGGAAGAAGGAAGATGAGGAGGAGGAGGAAAGAAGAAGAAGAGGAAGAAGAGGAAGAAGATAAAAGAAGAAGAGGAAGAGGAAGAAGAAGAGAAAGAAGGGGGAGGAAGAAGAGGAAGAGGAAGAAGATGATGATGATTGGTGGTTTTGTCCACATTTTCTTTTGCTCTTTCTCTTTCCTGATGAATGTTTTGCTTTTCCCAGTGGCCCTGCCTGGTGGTACCATATGCCTTCTTTTTGTTGAGATTGATAGTTATGAGAACACTTCCTTTAGGATGGCTATTTGTGCCTGAGTGTGTTTTCCTTTCTGGCAAAGACTCAACAGAGGGCCTTTTATTTTTGCATTTCCTATTTAACAGAGTTCTTTTGATCTATTAAAGCAATATCACATGTTAGTATGATCACAGGTATGTTCTTAAAATTTTATTTCGGTTCTTTCAAGAGTAAGTTCCATTTATGCATTTTTTTTTTTTTTTTTTTTTTTTTTTTTTTTTTTTTTTTTTTTTTTTTTTTTTTTTTTTTTTTTTTTTTTTTTTTTTTTTTTTTTTTTTTTTTGTCTTTTTGAGACAGGGTCTCACCATACAGTTCAGGCTGGCCTTAAGCTCACTTTGTAGCTCAGGCTGGTCTCGAACTCACAACAATCCTCCTGCCTCAGCCTCCCGAGTGCTGGGATTACAGGCATGCGCCACCACGCCCGGCATTTATGCATTTCTACTCTGTATTTCTCCAAACTTTTATTCTCGATTTTTTCTGGGACTTATGCATTTAACTTTTCAATTGTGAAACCCTCTATGCTGCTGTCAGGCTGGCCTGACAGCTCAACGGACTAAAGCACCTGCTTTGGCAGAGCGTAGCAGCGGGGGTTTGATTCTCAGCATGTCATGCCAGCCGGGGTGCTCTGAGACAGGGATAGAGACTGGGCGTGGTAGTGAGTGCCTGGAATCCCAACACTTGGGAGGCTGAAAACAGGAAAATCACTGCAAGTCCAACCTGGTGAGACCCTGTAGACCCTGCAGACCCTGTCCTAAATTCAAAAGAAAAAGTTTTTTCTTTTTTTTTCCAAATATATTTTTTCAAGGTTTTCTTGTCAACTTTGCTGTCCACTGGCAAAATCAAAACTCATCATTACTCCTAAATACATTTCTTTTCTTACCTGTCACTTTTCCTACTGCCACCCACCATCCTAGCACCATATCTTATCTGTACTGCTGCATGGTATGGCAGAGTGATCTCAGAATTTAGACCATGGTATTTTCTTGTTGCAAACTACACATCATACACTGAGGATTACTAAGAAATATAAATTTTGGTCTAAAATCTTCTAAAATGTCTACTCTCCAGTTATGCCAAATCTTCTGATCTCAAACAAATTCATATGAAATGCTGGCCACTCAGGCCTGTTGCTGCAATGTAATTTGATCAGTAACTGTGTTATCAGCTGGACTTGAGTGATATCTACCTAGGTCAATTCTGGGTGTGTCTGTGGGTGACTGACAGGTCTGCCAGCAAATCATTGAGCCCCCATCACTAGGCTTATGGCTTAACCAGAATAAAAAGGGAAAACGAAGAAGCATTTCCTTTGTTTCAAAATTCCAGGCTTTGCTTTTACCTTTGAACATGGGTCTCGCATTGCATCAGCCTTCCAGCACAGATTCTTGGGCCTTCTGATGAAAATTATCGTCAGTGACCCTGCGCTAAGTTTCTAGGGTTGGACCCTCGATGGCTACAGAATCCTTCATCTCCCCAGCTTGCAGTCAGCCATTTTGGATTCTTCTGCCTGTGGTCTGCTAGACCAATGTTAGGGTCTTGTGCTTCTGATCCCATACATTATTCAACTCTACTGAAGCCCATAAGCTAACAAATACTGTCCACAATCCACGCCCAAGCTCCACTCCCAGTTCTTCATATTTGATAATTTTCTTGATGTTAGCGCCTGCAAGATAACTCAGTGGACTAAGCAGTGGTTAGGCACATGCAAAGACCGGGATTCAACTGGCAGGGCCACAGGCTACGCTGGCCCCTCCAAGTGACAGAGTCCAGGCATGGTGGTGGCCCATGCCTGTAACTGAGTGCTGGGGAGGTTGAACACATGAGGATTTCTATGAGTCCAAGCTGCATAGCGAGACCCTGTCCAAATACATTAAAAAAACAAAACAAAACAAACAAAAAAAACTTTCCTGCTGTTGACTGAGTTGTACAACAATTATTATGATAATTTTCTCCAAGTCATTAGGATTTAGCCTCACATACACCCTTCAGACTTCTCCCTTCCTCACTTTGTGTTGTTGTTTTTGATATTACTTATTGTTTGCAAAATCCTTTCCTTACTTGACACTTATTACCGTAATATGTGTAATATGTGACAAATAAGGAAAGGATTTTGTTATCTGTGAATTGGGGTTTAATTTAAAAGTTTGCGTCCCACTGTGGAAACTTCTAAGGGTGTTACAGGCTGATGGAATCAGTAAGAACTGAATTGTGATTGGGCTCCACTTGAGCATGCATCTGCCTCTGCTTGCACGTGTGAAAGTGCCTTGTGTATATGTTCTTGTGGGCACCTGCATTTGGTATCTTTCCTCATCTTACAATGTTGTCTTTGAGGTCCTAGCAGTAGTGTATTTTTTTCCAAGGATAGATGGAATTCTTAATACCAGATTAATGCCTTATTCAGAATGAACCCTGCTAGCCCTCTGGTTGGAAATAAAAGAACCGTAAGTATCGCGGCTGCTCGCAGTTGTGCCGCTACTCCTACTGGCATGACTGACTGCCTTTGAGTCTGTCACTGCACACCTACAGTCATGGCCTCTCCTTCTCACAGGCGTCTGTGCTCACCCTGGTGGGTAGCAGCTTCTTGGAGGAACTGCTGAATGACTGACAAATGCTAGCACACCGGAGACCACTTCTTAGAATTTTTTTTTTTTTTTGGTTTGTGCCTATTTCAGTATCTCAAAACAAGAAAATCATGCAATAAATCCTCTTGTGCATAAAAAAAAGTTTATGTCCCTAGGATATAAAACAGTGATTGTCACATAGTAGTTACTCAATAAGCCTTTACAGATTGAATGAGGAGCTGGAGATATAGCTCAGGCCCCTGGAAAGCGCAAGGGTCTGAGTTCAATTTCTGGATCTGCAAATAAATAAATAAATAAATAAATACATACATACATACATACATAAATACATAAATAAATAAATAAGACTGAATGAATAAATAAAAATATAGCTTCCTGGCAAGTGCAAGGATCTGAGTTCGATCCCCAGTTCTGCCAAAATAAATAAAAAATAAAAATATACATATCTATCTTAAAATGCACCAGGATTTTAATAAGTTTACTTTTAATGTAGAACATTCATTAACATTATAGCAGCCTATTAGTCCCTCAGTCTTACTTAGACATCTCATTATGTCATTTTCTTACATTTGAGTTTTTCTCTCCAATTCTTTTACATTCACTCCATTCTGAAATAGAAAGCTCAATGCAATAGCTGTGTGATTCTGCAGTTCCTTTCTTCTTCCCTGAGGCATGTTTTATAACACCGGGATTATGTTTGAATAAAACAGTTTTAGGTACAACAGGTCTTAGAAAATAAACTTTAGAGGATACTTTCAAAACTTCCATCAGTATTATAAATCCAAGTATGTAAAGAGAAGATTGTAAATACAGAAGGTTTTGAAAATTATTTCTAAAATTCTGATTATATATATATATTTTTTATGGAACCAGGGATTGAACTCAGGCCCTTGTGCTTGCCAGGAAGTGCTTATTCTACTGAGCCATTTCCCCGGCCCCCAAACCCTAATTTTTAATTCTTTTTTTTTGTTTGTTTGTTTCATTTTGCAGAATTGATGTTAAGGGTATTTTACAATATCTTGAAAAAAGTTTCTTTCCTGTAGACATTTTATCGCAGAATAGAAATGAAATATTTGCTATTTGTATTGCATTAACAGTAACATATATAACATACACTGTTAAATCTGTAATGAAAATGGTAAATATTAATTTGAGTGTGCAGTGAAAATTCAGCTTGATCCTGTCAAATCTCCAAGTATTGAGATAGATAAGAGGAAAGAAAGCAATATTTTACAATAAGAGATTATAAATATGTAGAGAAATTATTTTAACCTAATTTGCATTATAATTTGAAATTAGAGTGCCACCTGGTGGCACTAAAAAAGTAATGTGACCTATTTGATTGGTTTTAGTCCTTAATCTTTACTTTTTTGTTTGTTTATTTTGTTTTGTATTTTCTTTAGGGAAGGGTCTACAGGGTGTTCAAGGTCTCACTATTAGATCGGACTCATAGTGATCCACCTGTTTACAGCCTCCCAAGAGCTGGGATTACAGGTGTCTGCCTTCATGTGTAGGCTCAATTGTCATCTCAGCTTGGCCCTGAGGAGGGAGCTGGCATGGAAGACCTGGGCACTGAACCCCTGGCCCCCGCACCTCCTTGCAGGTGCTTTAATCAGCTGGCCCTAATCTCTACTTTTAGGGATATATGTTTTTAAAATTTATGCCATTTATTGTTTTATGCTCTTGTCATCAATAATTTACAACTATAGAATAGATTTATAATTTTTACAACATTGACCAGTAAGTTGTTGTAAGAAATATTTTAATTATTATGACTTTCTTGGTTGTCTGTCCTTTTTGATGTTTACCACAGGAAATGAAAATGACTAATATTCCATCACAAGATGTAAGTGAAGAACACCTGCAATTGTTCCTCCATCTGGGGGCACAGCTTTCTAATTTTTCATAGTGTTGCCAAATCCTAAAGGATTACAGTAAGAGAAACAATGTGTTCGTGGATTGAAGTGTGCCTTGGTAACAAGGGAAAGAAATTAAATATTAAGACTACACCCAACATTTATCACTGTTACCACTGTTTTACAATACATTAATCCTCTCAACTGCTTAATCTTGCAGAAAATACTAAATACCCATTTTACAGAGAAGCAAACTGAAGCACCCACTGAAAGTTGTAGAACATAACTTGATGCTACATTAACACATGTTACAGAGAGGTTTATGAACCAAGAAAATCATTGCTAGTGCTAATCTACTTCCACATTTTCCTTTCTTTGTCCTTTTGTGCCTCATTCACTGACTGACATCATCACTAAACCCTACTAATCAGTCTGAAGAAACAGCGTATGGGACTTACTGACAGATCTAGAGATGCAAAGATTCTAGCTAACCCAGCTATATTGTTTGTCACTTAAGATCTATCTTTGCTAATAAATTAGCATTTCATTTTACCAGAAAATTCCTAATGTTTCCTGTCGGGAGCCATTCCAAGATGGCGACCGCTCCTCGCTCCCCCGCCCATCGTGTCTGCCAAGATGGTGCCCATATCCGGCTTCCGGGTTCTTGTTGCTGTGCCTGGGCCCCTCCTATCCAGAGAAAAGCCCGCCGTTTTATGATCCTACCAATGCCATTTAAACACGTGTATAATTGTGATTGGTCTGTAAAGTCTATA